>GL380273.1:79801-113989 GCA_000143925.2 Caenorhabditis brenneri | reverse complement strand
AGCCGATTGTCACATAACCACCTCCTTTTTCTATGTTTAAAATTAGGTCTGTATTCATCTCATTATTTCCAGGAACGAATCCATTGGATACGAAACTGAACTGGATGCTGAGTAACGCCGTGTTCAGAGAACTACAAACACAAGATGAAAATTATTCTAATAAACTTGAAGGGTTAAAAGACTCTTTCACTTTGACTTCGGTTGATTTGAGCAACAATTCAGTAGATGCAGATGCATCTGCCATTCGATCTTTATTCAATTTTAATCTCACTTCACTTGTTCTTGGAAGTTTGCACAACCTTGCAGAGGAATTCAGCATTGAAAATAGTGAGTTACAACAAAGCTTCAACATCATTTAGAGAAGAAAATAATAACTTGATCGATAGAACACAAACTTCCAATATCCGAGTTTCTATTTCAGAAATGAATACCATCGACATAATTGAAGTTCTGAAAACAGCTCTGAATGAGACTTCCCGAAGAAATTTGGTTTGTTTGAGCATTTACCATGGATATGAATTTCCGAACGAGTGGCCGGAGCGGGTAAGCACAAAAAGTGAAAATAAACAAATGAAATAGCTTTGATAACTTTTCAGCTCGTTGAATTACTCCCGAATCTTCAGAGTGCTCATTTGAAATATCTCCAGTTTAACAGTCACAGTTCATTCGTCAATTTTTGCATTGGACTTCCAAATTTGAAAGTACTCGATATATCCAGAACAAATCTTCAATCTCTAGAAGGAATAAGTTCACTTCGAAACATCGAAGTACTGAAAATGAGAGATTTTGATTTTACGGCTGGAATCAAAGAACTATCACTTCTGAAAAAACTGCATACATTGGATGTTTCGACTTCTGATTTCAATTGGCAACCATTGAATCCGTCATTTATTGTTTCAAAACTTGTTGAAGAAGAAGTGAAAATTCCAATGCTTGAATTCTTTGAATGCTCTCAAACAATAATTGGCATCGATGAACTCAATTATATCATAGACAATCATCCAAGATTGAAAACTATTGTCGCAATAAGTTTGTCCATCAAACAAATGATGTTTTATCTACTCAACTTTTATGTTTTCAGGAGCAGTTGGAATTATGAGTGCAGTACACCGAGGAATTGAAATAATAACACTTGTCGACAGTATAGAATCAACATTCAAGGCAATCAAGTATTGCGATACGAGAGAACGACCATTTCTACTTATGAAAAGTTTACAACATCTTATTGAACTGCTCAAAGGAGATGAAAACATATTCAATCAAATCGAACTGTTTTCGGCTGTTAAAATCGTTCTCAACTTTTTGAGTAAGAATGGCTTTTTCGAGGCAGGCAAACGGGACGCAATTGAATGTTGTTTTGAATTGTTTAGGTATTGAAATGAGGTTCTATAAAAACTAAATTATCTATTTTCAGAACTAAATATCTTGACATTTTCTCCTGTGAACAAGTACGCGGTATTTCGAAGCATTTATTCCAAATCTGTGATCGAATGGAGAGAGAAGAAAATAAGATTATGTCTCAAGGAGTTTTGATTAAAACTTGCAAATTGGAGCTGAAAGTGCACAGTTTTTTCGTAAAAAAGTTTTGCACAGAAAACTTTGATTTCGCTGGAATGTTGCCGTGTTTCTGTGTTCAATACTTGCTTTCTAATCTAACAAAGATGAATGAAAAACACTTCAATGCTTTGGCTCGCGAGTGGCCTGTATTTCTTCAACTCAGATTGGATATGTATCGATGTGGAAACATTCCCGCGTACAAAGATGTTCTGCAGGTCCTAATGGAAATCACGCAACGCTCCAGCTTTTATTGTTATGAGTTGACGAATGGAACGGATATTGAAGAGCTATTCAAGCATGTGACTGAAAAGAATATTGACCCGAAAATCAAGTACAACATACTTCGAATTCTGTTGAATTTGACATTCTCCGCGGACAGCTCCTCTTCTAAAATTACAAGTGAGAGAATAGCCGAGTTGATGTGAGTTCAATTTTTTTTCGTTCTGATTTTCTCACCATAATCTCTTTCAGGAGAATCACTAGCACTGATTTCAATGATCGAGAAAAAGGCACTGAAAAGTGTTGGAATGCTGAGAATAACTATCTAATACTTTCTATTTTATCATTCGAAGTCACTGCTTCTGACACGGTTACTGATGCCTTCACTTCTTCATTGATCAAGCTCTCCATCGATAGTCCTCTGAAGCTTCGCACATCTGATATCAAACTAGAGAAAATTGAAGAAGCTCTTCGACCAGAAAATGATGTTATTTCCAAGATTTGGTGGTCTCTTTTGACTATCGAAAATCTTTTGAAAAACGATAGGAAAGTCTTTCTTCAAAGATATAAACAGAGAGGAATGAGACAAATGGTTAAGAAACTTCTCGAAAGAGAACGTTTACAACAAGACGTCGGACTACTGGAATACGCAAAGAGAGTTTTGAAATTGGCATGAATATTGAAAACTTATACATCATCATTTCATCTTGAACACCTAAAATATGGCTTCTTTTCATGTTCTTGAATTTCTCGTTCCATTACCACTTCTTATTTGTTTTTCGTTTTTTTTTTCAGATAAAACGTTGGTGACAAAACCCTTTTTCTTTTAGTTTTTTGAAACGAACATGAAATATTATAACGTTTATTTGTATCTTTCAACAGAAGTTTCAACTTTCAACAGAAGTTTCAAATAAGAAAAAACAAAAGATGCTATTCAATTATTCTTGGTTCGTTTCTTTGGAATGTGCTTCTCTGGAGCATAACGTTTTGGTGGTTGGCGATTGCGTTTTCCGTCGACGGATGTGACCTTTGAAGAATCGATCGGTTCTGCAGACTCGTTTGAGTTTGTAGTGTTTGGCTCTTTTACTATATTCTTGACCGTCATTTTGGCAGCAGCTGCTGCTTTCTTACGTTCCTGTTCTGCACACCATTGTTGTAACTGAAACAATTCAATCATTAAGTAAAATTAAGAAAACTTCTCGATATATCAAGAAACTACTCTAGGGTTTCCGAGTCTTCCAAATATATGAACTGAATAAAAACTAACCTCTTCTAATTCGTCATCACAAATCGAAATACACATCGGCATCTCAAAATGAAATATATCAGTTAGGAAGAAGAAAATACAGAGACAGACAGATGAGACTAAACAATGAATGACCACTACAACCAAAACACAATGCGATGCGGTTCACGTTGGGGGAGGGTGAGAACAGAAGGTGTTAAAGGTCTATGGTCTCGCGTGGATAGACCCAACAAGATCCAATCGTAATAGTCTATGGTCCTTTAAAGTCGCTCTACACTTTTCTGAGATGTTCACTGTGAAGTAGACAAGAGAGGGAGAGAGGAAAACATTACGAGAAACTAGTGATGAAACGGTAAAAATTGTCTGATACCCTTTTTTGAATTAACAAATCCTGTAATTATTATTTCTGAATGACTTTCAATGGCCTAAAGTGGAGACTTGAGTTCTGAGCTGCGAGAAAAATCTGAATGAGAAGAAAATACAGTATCGAATGGAATACAACCAGTTTTCACAGTCATTCAAACAAACAGGTGGTTATTTTACTTTATTTATTTTACTTAAATATTGAAAAAAAAACAATAAAAAGATAAGACATCAAAAATGAGAAAGAGAAAATCGAGAGATCATTTGCGATGTTTCTTTGGTTCCTTCATTTCGAACTCGGTTTCGGGGTAACGCTTCGAGACTCTGCGGTTACGCTTTGGGAAGCGTGGCTCCAAATCAGAGTCCGCAGCTTGAGGAGCAAGAACTTGGGCGAGTTCATTCTGGGCGTTTTCAGCGGCTGGCGCTGGGAGAACTTCGTTTGGAGCGCCTGAAAAATATTTTGATTCTAGAACTTCTCAGAACAGTTTTTTAAACGATCGTGTCATGAGAACACCGAAAAACTAGTAATGTGATAGGAGATTATTTCCATTCTTGCAATATTTTAAGATTAAAACAACCTACCGAGATTGATATCGTTCTTTGGGCTTTCTTCCTTCTTCTTGTAGATGTTTTTGGAGAAATCAAATTTCTCCTCTCCAGAATCCTTCTCAGTCTCGATGCTCTCCTCTCCAGAAGACTCCTTGACGTCGAACTTCTTCATCTCTTCATTTCGGAGCATCTCCTCGTCGAGCTTTGGCCCCTCGACGACTGTCTCACTAATCTCCTTTTCTCCAGGAGACTCCTTGACGATGACCTTCTTGTTCTCATCGTCGGCCAACTTTTCCTCGTCGAGCTTTGCGTCCTCAGCAACTCCTTCGATGACTACGGTCTTTGTTTTGGCTGGAGCACCTTCTGAAAAATAAAAATAAATCATCTTTCTCTCATTTCTCACAAAAACTAACCAGCCGGTTGCTCCGGTGGCAACATTGCCTGGGTCTTTTCGTCCACAAAGTCACTCATTTCACCTGAAAGTAATAACTGATGTATATTGTGAATGTAAGTTCAGAAAAGGATCGCAAGAAAGAAGAATTCAAGAATGAGCAGAACGAGACTGTTCATTGAGATGGTGTGAGCAATACAATTAATGGGTCATTGTGACTTTTATGCCTTCTGGCGACCCGAAAAAGAGAGAAGAGCATGGCACTTAATTCTCATCTCTTGGAACTGTTCAAAGCCAGAAAGAATGGAAATAACTACCGAACACATAGGAATGTCGTTTGAGAGGTTTCAAAAACAATGAATATCATAAAGAGGTTGAGTGAAGGAGACACAGAGAAATGGGAGAGAAGCCAGAATATTCAAAACGATAGAAGGCGGGAGAAAGGGTATGTGTCAGAGTATCGTTTTTTGGCACAGTGCCAAGGTCATGGGATCCAAAAACATTGCATTCAAATGAAGAAAACGGCGGGCTTTTTGAAAGGACATTACGAGTAGTAGGGAAGAGATGAAAGGGCACTTCGTGTTGCGCAAGTTTGAATTTTCGACGATGTGAGAGTCTACTGAAAAGGTTAACTGACTGTTATGATTTCATCCTTAACATTATGGACCAGCAATGCGGTTGCGTCGCGGTAAAAAAACTGTTTGTCGTCGAACGAAGGAGAATAGAAAAAGGAAAGAAAATCATAAATTTGCATTCCGATTGAGGGTGCACCACTCGACTGTTATACGTGGGAATCACCATTCAAACTCTGTTGACCGTCGAAAAGAGAGTGCTCTCCCATTGAAGCCATTCTTTGAAGGAATATCAATGTTTTTAGGCATCATTGAGAAGATACTATGATTGTACTGTAATCACGTATGCGCAGTGCGGACAACGAAAATTGGAAACCTTGATTGTTTTTTATGAAGAAAGCAAGAAGCCAGTATCCAGTACTCCAGTTGTGAATATGAATATCTCAACTCGCCCACGACTTTTTACATTGAACTTCGAAAACTTCAGAAGTTTTCCGATTCTGAACTTTTATTCAAAAGAAAACGATTACGAAAACAATATTGTATCAGACGATTTATTGAGAAGTTAGAAAATAACAGGTATTTGGAGAGACGATGATTTATTTCTGAAGTCGTTCAAGTCGAGAATTCCTGATATTGTTTCCACGTCGTGACACCTTTCCACCCATTTCTTCCATTGCTTGAATCACTTCCATGTAGTTGACATTGCAGAACATTTCACAATTATAGATTCAGAATATAAAAAATTAGTAAAACTTGGAAGTTCTATTTTCAGAGAATATTGGGAGTTAATACAACTTTAGGGGGTTCTCGGATGATGAGAAACTTTGAAAATGAGAAAATGAGAGGGCGGAGTTCAATATCACTTCTAGACGATGTCTGAAGAAACAAAACGTTCTGACGGGGATGAATACAAAACATTATAGTGGGGCCCAGGGTATGTGTTTTTGCAGCAACACGTGGATGTCTTCGTGATAATTTGACATTTAGAACTTATTGGAGACAATTTGAATATGATTCAATGGAAAAAGAAAAACAAATAAAAATAGACAAAGCTGCAAGAATAAAGATTATGTAATCGGGTGAAGAGTGAAAATCAAGAAATGAGAGGCAATGACCATCTGGTACAAAAAAGAGAATGTAGTTCGGGGTTTTTCTGAAAAATCATCTGGTTAACTTTAAATTTAAACTTGATTATGGAAACAGGCGAAGAGCAATTAACAGTTCATTTAAGTTGCATATTTATTCTGCATTATCGGATCAGAGCAACCTACTCTGCCTACGGAATATATCGTATTCTGGAAACAAATCTATGGAATTGTTTCATTCAATGACTCACTGTAAACTATTATGTTCTTTGAAATCAAAATAAGAGTTCATTTCTCTCAAAAAAATTGGAAAAGAATGTACAAATGACAGCCGAGTGGCACAGATTATTATTGTTGGTTGTTCATTTTTATTCAGTCTGCCATGAAAACTATTTGCTATGTGAAAAGTTTTGTTGTATTATTCTGTGTTGCAATCTATTTCTGTAATGACTTCCCCTGTTTTGTTACAGATAAATTTTTGATAGTAAGTTTTTCAGTTATGTTTTCAAAACACATAAGATTTTTCAACACTTTAGAAACCAGTCGCATGCCCAATTTTCAATTTATAACAAGTTTCTTGTGGTTTGAAATTTCAAATTGGAGAATGTGTTTTATCAGCAAACTAGCAGTTTGCTATATTTCAAATAATATAATTGTTTCAGTACCTCCCGATGCAAGTTTTCAGTTTTCTTGATAAGGTATAACGTTGCCGTACGGAATCGACATTTCTGAAAACGTATTCAACAAATGTTTTCTTTTATGTTTACTGACTCACTCTCCCTATTCAATATGTTCCAAATCACAGTTTCAGCTCTAACCATAAACCTCAAGTCGATTTAAGAACATATTTGCAGTTCCCTCTTTCAGTACACTTATTCATCAGGTAGCCACGTCGTCCCTAGTCCACGTCGCATACCGCCTCTATTGTATTTGCCAATTTATCTGTGTCTCTTCATCCTACACACTATTTCATCGGTTCTCAATGCACTAATCAAATTTGGAGCCATCTAACTCCGCAATTGACTTTCTTATCAGGTCATTGATAAGAGGCTGAAACTTTCTTCTACCCACTAATATACATTACAATTTCAACCATCCAATTTGTGTGCTCTGCTCTTTATTTGAACAGCTTTTTAATTTCATTTTGTTCCAGTTCCATTTCAAGTCCACATTTCATTTTCAGCATGCTTTTCAAGTGGCTCCTTCTTGCCGCCTTTGTCACTGTGGCTTGGTCCAAGTGCGAGGATGGAGTCGATAATGTGATCAAGTTTACCGATACTACAAAAGGTAATTTTTTGGTGTTTCAAAATTCACATTTTTAATGGCATTTCAGGAAAGGGAAAAATTATCTTCACCGACTTTGAAGTAACCACCTATGACGAGAACAAAGAGCCATCATGCAAGAAGACTGGATCCCCACAATTCCGTCTTCCAGGACACTTCAAACTTCACAAAGGTGAGGATCTTTCTTTTAGTTTTTCTTTTGTTTTAGAAGTCATGCACCTCTGGGACATCATAAATCTAAAATTCAAAACGGAAGGAAAAATGTATTGTATAGATGACTATAAAATGAAAGTTTTTTGTGGTCAGTCTGGTGGGAGAGTGATAGGAAAAACATATTGCGTAGTGGCGCGTCAGAACAAAACAAATTTGAATTTTCGAATTTTTGAATACCGAATTAGAGAGAAACACGTGAGAAACATAAAAAACAAGAAATGAGTGGGATTTAGGAGGAAGAAGAGTTGGTGAAAGACCATTGTTTAAGGAGCAGGGATCTGAACTTTGAGAAAAGTTTGAACCAGTGTTCCATGACTATATGGAGAAGCAATGAGCCTGTGTTATGTTGTTTGTAAATTGTAGCCCAAGAACTTCGGAAATAACTGGATCTTACTGATTACCTATGTTTGAAAAAAGTTAAAATTTGTTTCGGACTATCATAAACTCTATATTTGGTAGAGACTGCATATCCAACTTCTGAACAACAACAAAATCCAATCTGAATTTGAAAATATTTTCTAATCTCCTTTTTCAGGATTCATCACTGTCAACGAGGCAGTCACTGACGAAACTGATTTGGAGCTTGCTCTGAACGTCGAGAAGGACAGCTGGATGATTGGAAAAGTTTGTGTCAATGGAAAGTCTGAGAACTCTTTTGTTCCAGACCAACTTTGGTAAACATAATAAACTTTTTCGATTTCTCAAAAAAAATTATTTCAGCAAATTCCAACTCTGCTCTCTTGCTCCAACTGTCTGCTCTCTTTTGAAAGTCAAGACTAATGGACCAGTTGATGTGACTCCATTTGTTCAAAAGGAGCCAATTGATATTGGAGCATTGCCAATTCCTCAACTCGGAGGAGACTGGAAGATTGGAGGAAAGATCACACAAAACGGAAAGACATTGGCTGGAGTTCAAATTGGAAATGGAAAGACGTGGTTGAGCATTCATGTAAGTTATTTGAAATCATAAATTGATAATTGTGTTTATTCTTTCAGTCCCAAGAAGGAACCGGATCAGTCAACTACGACCCAGTGCCACCAGGTGGACCAAGCTTTGACCATAACGAGTTGTAGATTCTCATGACTTTTTGTTAATTGTTATGTTGTTTTTGGCATTTTTCAAGAGTTTTTGAAACATTTATTACGCTTAAATTATAAATAATTGAGTTCCAGATCATAAATTAAGAAATTAGGCACATAAAACTTCAAAAAGGGGAGATTAATTTATATGACAACGTGATCTCTGATCATACGAAGTTGCACTTCATGAGTATCATCGAATACTTGATCATGATTCTTATCAGTGTATACTCGTTGACCACTCTGTCCTGGTAATGGAGATGTTAGCTGAAATCAATGATTAGTTTAAGATGTTCAATCAATCTAGGATTACCTGTCCACAAACTTGGTATCCAACCATTTGATCCTTTTGGGTGTAGATAGAATATGTGTATTGTCCTTCATAATGAGCATATCTGTTGATGTCCTGAAAACTCTGATTTCTAATTAAATGAACTCAGAAACTAGATGAACCTGAAGGAATTCACTTTGTGCTGGGCAGTTACCCGAATAGAGACCATTAACAGAATTACAAATTGGAGTGATTGAAAGAGCACAGGCTGGAACAGAGAGGGGTCCAAGTTGAGGAGAGGCTCCACGGTTTGGTCCAGCAACACCGACGTATGTGTCAATGACACGGGTCAGTGGACCTCCGAGATATTCTCCAGTATCAACACAACGTCCTGGAAACAAGTTATTTTTTGTTATGGAAGGATTTCCGATCGACTATCGTAGAACCTAATGAACACGTTTCGAACTTTGCAAACAACTTAGCATCGGGGTTTAATGGTTTCCAAATTCTATCACCTGATTTATCCAAAGAAATTCCTATTTCCGGTACCAGAACCTATTCTTTATTCCTCCTACATGTTCCAAAGGTGTCCTCTCATTTCTATGCAAATGAATCTCTCTCACTCGTTTTTGAAATTAAAATTCAATTACCTCCAAGAATTGCTTTTCTTGACACCGGAACACCGAGCGAGAATCCGATCACATCAACATTTCTTCCTGTGTACAGACGGACAGCCACAATCAGAGAACGAACCTGGAAACTCGATCTTGGAAAGTTTGGATCTGCAGTTTGGAATACCTGTTTAACATATTCACACTTCATGGAATACTCGATCCACTTCAATGGATTTCCTTGTGCTCCATTGAAATAAGTTGTCGAGTAAATTTCATTATCCTTGTACTTTCCTTCTTTCCTGGAAATAGATCAGATTTAGTCTGCTTAAGTGAAGTGTAGTACCTGAACCACTGAGCAGCCCATGTTGGTTTCTCTCCAGCCGTATCTGATACTCCATGAACAATAATCAATGGTTGATTAGTCAACGAATCATTACGATTCTTCTTTCCACCAAAAGAACCATTCGGTCCTAAATCCATTCTTTCGATTTGATCTCTCACTTGAGGTCCATAATAGTCAGCTAACCATTGTGAGAAGTCAGCAGTGAATTTAGAAGAAACAAAAGAGATTAAGCATGTGGAGAGGGTGATGTACAGTATCCGTGTCATTGTCTGGAAGAAACTCAAGATGGGAAGATGATGAAACGTCGTATAAAACAATAAGAGGGAAGTGAAATTAGATGTTGATTCGCTTCTTTTCAAGACCATGGTGATGCTTTACGAGCATTTCCAAAACTCGAATGGGATTTCTTTCCGGTTCTGACTTTTATAGGTTTAATTGTGAATTCGAAATCTAGTGGGAAATATTTTCATTTATAAAATTCTAGATAGAAAAAGTCAGATAGTTGAATAAAAAAGAAACGGTATCAGAAACTCTACAACTAAATGACGATGTGCTAAGATGTTCCAATGAACTAAAGCTAAGAAAACTGAAAAAATTGACGCAACAAGATGGATTAGTCTATCGAAACAAAAAATATGGATCCAGAGAAGGATTCTTCATCGGAGAATAAAATAAGAAACACCGTCCTCCTCTATCCCGTCGTCATCGTTATGTGGCATCCTCCCTCCCTTCTACTTCTTTTTCTCCTTTTTAGCTTTTCCCTCTCTTCTTGGATTTGAAACCAGTCTTCTGCCTTCTAATTCTCTATTCAACTGATCCTTCTCACACTCTGTTCCCTTTCTCATCAAATTGTTTCTTTCTTCGAAGGATTTGCCGTCGGACGATTCCGATTTGCCGTGGTCAACATTAGCTGGCTACAGTTCCAATCGCAGAGAAACAGATATATCTTGATGGATGAAATCGAGAAGTGTCAAAAACCCCCATGTTGCGTCGTTTGTCGCCGCAACATCGGCTAAAGAAAAAAAAAGATAGGATATATGTATTGGTTTCAGGGGGGAGTGGAACAATTTATGATTGTATGTGAAGTACAACTAATTGAGTGGGAACAAACATACTCAAACAAAAGTGATTACTGTAAGTGAGAATGATATGTTCTTGAGACCCAAGAAGTGGTTAAGTGAAACCGATAAATAGAACCTCCGATTGTTCCTAAATAATAATGTTCCATTTTGTGATTAGCTCAAGGAAGTTAAAACAATGTGTTTCCATTTTGATAAACCAAAATCCCTCTAGACACACTTACAGACTGCATGAAACCGAAACCCAACGGTAATATTGTCTGGCAAATTAGGGGTCGAAGAATAATTTGAGCCAGGATTTTAAGCGATCTTTTTTGAGAAGCTAGTAATTATTAATGCTACCACAATTTCACTATTATAAAACGGCAAGCTCACAACTCTAATTCTACTGCACACACCAAGATCTCTGGATTAAATTGTTGTTTGGGAGAAGGGCTGACCATTTATAGAAACTGTTGTACTGAACAAAAAGTGTCAAGTTTCCACAGTAAACGTTCGAACTACCTGACCATATCAAATAATCCATATAATAGAACAGATGCAACATTACAAGACGTTTGGAATTAAGTGCGATTTGTTCTTCCAACAAAAATCATTCAAAAAGCAATCGTCAAGTAAGTTTAAGTATTACAAAGAATGCGGTCTATAAAAACCCCCATTCCCTCTGATTCTTCAAAAAACAGAGAACCAGAGGCATGCATTTCAAAAAGGACGGTAATTAAAAAACCACAACCTTGAACAACAACAATAACAAACCCCTCTCATATTTCTTTTACAAATTACAGTTCCTTCCGCTTCCATCCTAATTATTTTCATTCCGTTACCTCAAATTAACTCTTTCTTCCATAAATTTTGGTGGGTTCAATCCTTGACTGTCATTTATCACTGCATGTCCTTCTTCCACCTTCTGTCACCACAAAACCACTCCCATTTCGGAATTCATTTCCATTTTTCGCATTCCCTTCGTTTCCATTAGGCTCTTCTCAATTCAGTCTCCAGTCATCATCAATCTGTCTTTTCTTGTCGTTTTCCAAATTCTAATTGTCTACCTCTTCCACCTCTTCCTACATTCAACCCCTCTGCCTATGTCCATTTTCCCAACTATTTGAAGTAATGTACTTCGTTTTTTTTTCTTCCTGTTGAAGGTGTCAACCTAGTTAGCTTTTATCTTTTTCTCACATCTTTTTTTGTCCATCTGCCCTAAGATGGATTTGAAAATGATTCGCCTTTTTTTTCGTCAAGTTCTGTTTTTTCCTATCGGGAGAAACGTCTGTTTTCCGTTGGGATACAGGTCAAAAGAATGCAGTTTTCGATTTATTTATAATAACAGCTTATGTTGAAAGCCCTTCATGTGAACACTTTTCAATAAGCTTCAATTGGATAATCTCAAGTTTTCAAAACAATATTGTTTCACTGCCACTTTGTTTTGAAATGGACTTCAATATCATCATTGATTTTCTTAGTTTGTTACTTTTAATGGAACATTTACTGAAGAATTTGGTATATTTTCCTAAAGACTCAATGTAAAATGTCAAAAACAAGAAGAACAGTTTTCAGATCAATATTTATTGTGGAGGAAGGGCTCTTTGCATGTTTTTTGCGCGCAGCCTACACTGAATCGTCTGAACCATCAATAATCCTGGTTTCGATCGGTTCCATTTGTAACGGCACAGTGGACACGACGGCTGTGGAGATTGTTTTGCCCAATTCAAGCAGCACCTGAAGCAAGCCTTTTTGTTTTTATTCTGACTTGAAACCTACTCTTTGCATCCAATGATGTTCAAACATTCTCTGCACCCTCGCGGATCAACTGGCACTTCTTGGCAGATTGTGCATTCGGCCGGAGTGGAGAGTCGTCTCGTAGCTTTTGATGTTGTTGGCTGGGGAGGTGGAGCAGGAACGATTGGAGCCACTGGATTCCCAGCAGCAACTGCTCTCTGGAACTCTTCTCCTGCAAACCTTCGAGCAAACTCCGCATCCATTCTCATCTGTTCAATTTGAGCAAATGCTCGCCTGAAACCAGTTGTTTGTGTTTTAATTACCATAGGAACATACATTTGATCGTCAATATTAAACTGAGTGAGATCGATGTTTCCATCCTGATTTGAAACCATTTTTGTTAGTGATTTGTAATTTGTAAACAAGTAGAGATATTTTCAGAAATAAATTATAAAAATACTTTACGCTTCCAAACGATTTGTTCAATGTTATTCTTTTAATCTGGCCCAACACGTTTCAACAAAATGCATGCTATTATTATTCTTTAACGACGCCCCGTTAATTTTATTTTTGGAACTGATTTCATGCGTTTTGTAAGCTCTCATCGAGAAACTCCAATTCCTTGTCTTCTTCCTCTTACACCTAGATATTCCCTTCCTCCTTCCTTCCATCAACCACTTCTCATCCACTTTCTATTATGAGTTATTATCACTACAGTAATGTCCACATAATCATGACGTGGTAATTACCTTCAGCTACATGAGACATAGACTACCAAAGATTAGGCAAAAAGATGACTAACTGGCTAAGGCGGTGGTGTCCGAAAAAAAGAGAGTGGGCGTGGTCTGAAGTGACAATGAAAGCGTTTGAATGTGTGTGTACAGTACTGGAGAAAAAGAGATGGAGACAAAAATAAATTGGGTTGGGAGGTGACACCACACTATTCTTCTTTGAAGTCGTCGACGCAATCATCTGATTTCTTCTCGCCTCTTCATTTTGGTTTTCTTTATAGTTTAAGCTAATACGACCTCCAATCACAACTTTCCTTCTCTCTTAGTTCACACTTTTACCGAACTTTTCAAAGACTTTCTTCAATTCTGAATACATTTGAGGTTCGAGAATTCTCAGAAATTGTAATTTCCCAATTGTGGTATTCAAATTTTTGTTTCGAAAAACCTCAAACAAACCTGAAATGACATCAAAATTCATGTTTTGAGAACCTATAAATTCAAGTAACTGATAGTTGAAACGAACAGTTTCGAAATGATAAAAGTGACTAATCGTTAATGAAATGACATTTCGTTTGAAAATCTACAGACCAAGACTGTCTGTTTATATTTCCTCTTACGAAAGAAATTCCTCTGGGAACTCATTGAAAAAGGAAGAATGAACATGACGATGAGTTAATACCGTACTTAGAAGTCTGGGATCGTGGATAGTTCAGTTTTTCTAGTAGGATCCATTCATACTTCTCTGTTCTCTCAATATGAGCCGTTCGAATTATTCATTAAAATCATCATATTCATTCAAAATCCTCTAGAATTTCAGATGAAACACAAACGAGCCATTCGTCTATTGGTACCAGATCGTCCATTGAAAGCAGGAAGCGTAAGAACCCATTCTCTTTTTCCCAATCGACACTTTTCTCTTTTCATCTATCTCTCTCTCTCTCTCTTAATCTTTCTTTCTCTTTGAACCACAAAACTACAAATTCGATAACGAAAAAAAACAGAAATGAAAACAATAACACCCTTTTCCATCAGTTTTCACTTTTTTGTTCTCGACAAAAACTTTTTTTTTTGGTAAAAGCGGAAAGAAATTGAAGCGTGCCTAATCCGGTGGCCCGTTTTTTCTGTACGGTATCTGGTGGTTTTGAAAAGAAAAGAAGAATAAAAAAGGGACGGATTGAAGATAATCCAAATTGAGAGAGAGAAAGAAAGATATTTATTTTATAGAAAGAATTGGTGGAACTGTCATTGCGGATTCCAAATGCAGTCCAGATTTTGGAGTCAAACGCTGTTTTTGAGGTTGGTACGAGAGAATTGTTGAAAACTGATAGGGGAAACACCGAGTGAGAACTGAATCAAGATATAGTTTCACTGAAAAATCAATTCTTATTTCAATAAGAGTTCTCAATTCTGAATGTTTTGAGCCAGATGATTTCTAAATCAGAAATTGTTTTCCACTCAATATGAAACAAACAAAACAACTTTTCATGTTTTCGACGCATTTTCTTTTTTATCTTCAAAATCTGACAGTTATTTTCCTCGATGTTACGGCGTCTCAACTTTTCAAAAAAAAAACCGTATTTTTCACTTAAAAAAGTTAATCGAGTTGTTTGTTGCTTCCATTCTATGTGCCTTATCTAGACGGAAATCTATTAATTTGTAAATTCATTCTCTATTTTTCAAAAACATTCTTTTTCACAAAATTTCATTTATTCAGGGAGTATGCCGTGCGACATTCTCTGGACAAGATTCTCAACACACTTTGATCAAAGAAAAGCTGCATATTCCATTCTCCGTCATTCAACTTCCAACCACAAAAGTAAATTTCAAGGGCTGAAATGTTGAGAATCTCTCCAATTTCAGGGTATCGATGTTATTCCAGAAGGTCATCATCGACTTCCAATATTCTTGAATGTTCCTCATCATATGCCTGGAACATTCAATGGAAAATTTGGAGCCATCGTTTATCGATTCTTGATAAAAGTGGGTAGTTTACAGTAGAAATCAGTTTCTTCAAAAGGACATTTCTGATGTTATTTTCTCCAAACCCATCATAAAAACCGTTTCCATTCCCACCAATTCAAAAAACAATTGACCCTGACTGAAGGCTAATAAAGCTAGCGGCTTGGGTTAGCCGTCGAACAAAATAAACGACCATGTCACTCTTTTTTTTCTCAAAACCCCATAATTAGTTTTGCCGCTTCTATGCCCTTCATAAAAGAGAGAAAGTAAATGAAAGTCCTTGAAAAATGAAATGAACTTTCGAAGCGACGATTCATACACATTTTGCTGTTTTTTTACAGCTAAAAGTGAAAAGATTCTCATCGGGAGACGAGGGAACAATTGAATGTGAAAAGGCAGTTGACGTGCTGGGAAGAGTTTCTTTGGATCAACAACCATCGTTTGCTCAACCTGTATCAATTGATAGACATGTGAAAAAGAAGGTGAGATATATCTGGAGAATGACAGAAATTGGAATTGAAAAGAGTATACTCAATTTTATTCGATAAGAGTTCAACAATAAACAGAAGCATCAATATCCAAAAACAGCCATATCAGCATTAAATATGCCCAAGCAATCTTATTTTCTTAAGGCGTTCTTCATGAATCGTCTCGAGGCTCACATCAAATTTGAAATCGAAAGAGCTGCCTACACTGTTGGTAAGTTCATATCCTCTTCTACATCTTTTTTAAATTGAATTATATCAAATATGAAATCCTGTATATTCCTCACTCATAAACAAACATTGACACTTTCGAATTTCGAAAAACTCGTCTTCTCAAAATTTCAACACCGTTTCGTATGAATGTCCTCCTCTCATCATCATCTTCATCACTATCGTCGTCATTGAAAAAATGATAAATGTTAGACGAGATAAGATAACAGATCCAGATAGGATTGCGTAATGAACAAGGGCTTATCATAGAAAACAGGTTCCCCAGCGGGTTTTATTAGCATTATTTGTTATATTGCAAACCAAAAAAACGACATTAATCTGAATTTTATTGCAGGGGAGCATATTCTGGTGACTGGAGAGATCAAGAATGAACACTTGAGTAATCCCATTAAACATGTCAGTTTGGAACTTCGTCAACACATTCTTTATGCCAGTGGAGATGCTCAAAGAAGCGAGTGAGTTAGAAATAATTATGGCACGAGAAACATGAACTTAACTCAATTCACTTAAGTTCTCGACTCATCACTCGTTTGATTCTGGGATCCGTTCCACCGAATGAAACTTTCGCAGTGTTTCATTCGTTCCAAATCCCATTTGATTGTTATCCATCACTTTGTTGGAATGGTAATCCTGTCCAGGTAATCATGTTTTTGATTTTAACATGTTTGTCAACAGTATTTATTGAATATTTTCAAATACTTTCCACCTGGAGATGTTTTCAAGAACAAAATACACTTTCAGGTCACCTATGAGCTTCTGCTGACCAACTCTGGATGTTTTGAAATCGGAACTCCAGTTTTCCTTGGCAACTGCGGATCACCCAGTGCCAGCCGAAGAAGTCTTATGGTGAGATTTTGAAAACATTGAAACTGTCTCTATTATTTATTACAGTACCCTGAATCAACTTCTGGAGATGCTCCACCATCAACTACCACCTATTATTGTGTTCCACCAACAGAAATGAGCTTCTCTCCGGATCCTCCTCCATACTCCACTTTCGGGAAAGCAGATCCTGTATTCATCCCAATCCATATGCTCAAAACTCCATACCGCCCATTCGCTCCAGCATATCATATGCCAGGAATGTTCCATCATCAAGGACCACCAAAATATGATTATAACTTGAATCAGCGAATGCCAGAATCACCACCACCACCGAGATTTTTGAAAATTGAAGAGATTGAATGATTTTATACTTTTTGAAATTCGATTTTATACTTTTGTGCAAAATGACAATTTATATGAGCAATTTGAGATGTTTTTTTTTCTTTGAAAGACAAATAAAACTGATTGTAAAGAGCAAAATTTGAGAGTATACCCGGAAGAGAAATGTGAAAAACTGGATGGAAATTAAAAAATCACAAACGGAATGAAAATATTCGGAAACAGAAAAATAAAATCAACGATAAGCGTTGACATCTGGACTTGGAGTTGGATTATTTTGTTGTTGAGCATAACGAAAATCTTCTGTATCCGCTGCCACAACGAATTGTCGCTTTGAAAAACTTGAAGGACTTCGTACAGATGTTGCCCAGGTGAAAGCAATTAGATTCCAGTCGAGACCCATTTGATCCTGTCCGCCAGTCAAGAAGGAAATGATTGTACAGATGATCACAAAGAGCTAAACTCGAGATATTATATGGAAGAAAAGGGATCCAAACTCTTACCATCAAAGTGATAATTGGCTGTGATTGTGGTGGAAGATGAGATACAAAATACACAATTCTATCCAAACTTATCGTTCTGAACTTTTAAATAATTTCATTCCATTTCTCTGTTTCTGATACCGTGTAACTGCTGTTGAATTCCCCACTGCATCCTCCAAAATACAAGAGTTTTGGAATTTTTGTGGAGAGTTATTCATCAGGTAGATAGTAAGATTTCCAGCTGTCAAGATGATTGTGAGCATGAAACTGGAAATCGCACCAGTAGCTGAACAAAATGGAAGATAATATCCACATATTGTCACTCCGGAAATGATTGCAAACAGTGAACTGAAAATGTTTAGAGTTAGAATTTGAAAACTAGGAAACGGTAAACAGCTACGAATAAACTCATTCTAGATGATTTTCTTTTTTCTGCCCTTTCAACTCTGATCATGAAAAAGTTTCATGAAAAATTCAGAATCTCCCTTCAAGTTCTTCACAGACTATCCAGGGCCGCGCGAACGCAGCCCCGTTACGCAAAAATTAAGCTGTTGGCGAATCTCAACTCGAGACTGCCACACAGGTCAGCCCATCCGAAAGTGCAATGGACAGGCCTCACCATGGGGATCTCGTCATCATGATCACGGGATACCCCCAGCCAGGTAAGTTTATGAGTCGCCGGGAATCAGGAGTAATGGTCGTGTGTGTACCGACACCTCCCGGGTTCCGCCGGCCGCTATGTTTTGTGTGCAAAAGGGGCGGAGCTTGGAGGAGAAGGAGGGAGGGGAAAGGGTAGGGGCATTTGTGGAGAAGAGTTTCACTCATTATCTTGGATTTCGGATATTTTCATAGAATTTAGACGTTTTCTCTCAAAGAACAAAACTCTATAGGAGAGTAGAAAGAAGTTTGAATGTCGTTTTTTACTAAAAACTACTTACAATAAGACGTAAACAATCGTTGGAAGTTGTAATCCAATTGGTATCCTTGCCAAATTGGTTGCCACTGTTAAAACAACAACTGTAGTTGTCAGAATGAGCATTCCAAATTGCAAAGAGCACAATTGTTGAATTGGATTCCATGCTCTTAATTTCTTCGCCCAATATTCCTCCCAAGTCAGTGTCATCAGAGACATAACTGTCCATTGAAAACAGAATGATAGGATACAAAGTAAGGATGCACAGACACAAAATACTTGAATTCGATTTCCCAAAATTGCTTTCGTAAATTGGAAAAATGATCCAAAAGACATGGCGAATTTGCAATGTTCACGAAGGAAGTTGAGGAAGATTGTGGCCGAAAGAAATATAAATATTGAGATGAATAATTGAAAAACACCATAGAAAGTGAGAGTAAGTCGTAGTTTATGCATTGTTGGCATCGGGGAATAAATCTAGAAAAGGAAGAAATGAATGAAAAGTGAAGAATGAATACTAACCTGATACTGAAAACTAGAATTGAGTAAATAGAAGTTGACAGTGAATCCAACCATTAAACTTGACAAGATATCAGAAACTCTGAAGTTTTCTACAGGAACCAACGTTCCGAATGATTGAACATCTTGAACAGCATAGTACAAGAATATTCCGATTCCAGATATTGAAACCTGAAAAGAAATTCAGTCAGTGTTTCAGAAGAAGTAACAAAATTCACCACAATATAAAGGAAGAAACTGGCTGTCATCATACTTGAATGTCCACTGAATATCACTGAGAACAATGAGAAATAGGCGACTAAAGGAAGAAGTAGATAAATTGAGAGATTAGTGATTGTAGAGAGAAAAGAGGCACTCAGAAACAATAAAATAATTGATATTGTAGAAAGAAGAACACATTGAGTCATTGTGATTATCGAGCGAACTGAAAAATGAAAACTACTTTTGTTACTTCTTCAAAAAGAACAACTTACGTGGCTTTGATAAAAACCGCAGCTGATAGTACATACTGATCGATGGTGATGGAAGATAATGAAGAATTGGAGAAGACGTCAATGTGGTTAATAAAAGAGCTAACGATGCTCCTAATTGAAAGAATATTGCAGACGGACTAGGAACACAAAGACACCAAACAAAAAAGATAGGTGTAGAGAGAAATGTCATTGTGGTAGCTGCACGCCATGGTGAAGAACCAAGTGTTCCCTGAAAGATAAAATACGTTTTGAGCAATAATTAAGAATCTGACCTGTTGGAAATGTATTACACTCTTCAAATTAACATATTTCAATCCGAAAATTGCGCTAATCAGCGGTAAAAATGCCAAGGACAGGAGTGGAAGTTGCTGTACATATTGCTCAATTCCACTAGCTCCACCTCCAGAATACCTTGAAGACATGTCTTCAGAAGACGTAAAGTCTTCCCGATGAACCGCTTCGAATTCTCGATTAATTCTGAATTTACTCTGAATTAGTCGGAATACAGGAATTCAGAGAATTGAGAAAAAGAAGTTTTCGACACGGGTAATGGAAGGTGTTCTCGAGAAAAAGAAGAAGAAAATGTGTCAGTGACGGTTGACCTGATGAAACGAATCGAATGGAAACCAGAGGAAATGAGGGAGGTAAATGTGGCGAAACAAGAGAAAATCACAGAGAAAACGAAGATGTTGATAAAAAGTGAAATGGGAATGGGGTGTGAGATTTTTTGGTATCGATGAAAAAAGTGATAAAGGAAAGCTAGAGGGGTTCTAAACCGAAGAAAAACAGAGGGTTGGACATATCTGGAGCGTTCTGTGACAGTGACACTTTTTAGAACTTCATCGAAATGGACAACTCTGTAGAACTCCTAAAACCAAAGAAGAAGAAGCTTTGCCAACGTATTACTTCGATCTGTCACTCATCTTTCTTAATTTCTTCAGTTTTCTTTCGATTATAAGTGGGCTAAAACGGAAATGAAGTATAAAAAGAGTGAGTCATAGGCGTTCGTCAAACAATAGCTTCTTCATTTATTTGTTTTTTTCTCGTTCCCAGTCTGATTTTTTTGATTAATGTTGTATAGTATAAAAAATGAATTCAGATTACATATTCATTGGATTTTTTGTGACAAAAACGTTGAAAAAACGATAGATTCCGCCCCCAGGAACGTGCACCTTGGTACTTTGGAATAAAATACAGATTTAGAGAAATTCAGGAAGAAAAGAATGGTTTAAGGATATAGGGAAATAAATCAAAACATAACGAATAGAAATGGTTGATATTCTGAGAATTTTAACGTTGAGAAACGGAAATCAGACTTCTTTTTAACTGTATTGAAGTTTCCAGAAGTTTCACATACTGATTTTCCTAGTGCTTTGAATACGTTTAGAGGTTTCTTTGATTTATTTTTTGAATGACAATTGTTTCTCAATAAAGAGCAACTTCTTTTTTGAAAAAAAAGTAGATCATATGATCAAAACCAATCTAAAACCAATCAAAAAACCATGAGAAAAAGACACGAATTCAAAGGAAACGAAGGGGTGAAATCGGATAGCGGAAAGGGTCAAAAACAGTTTGTTTGTCATTTGTTTTGATCGTTCTTTTCCTCTCTTTTTCTCATTTTCACTGGTGGAAGTACTCGTGTGCTCTCTTCTACACATTAAGCCTTCCTCAGTAGAAAAGGCGAATAAAGTGAAAAAGTAAATATATTTCGGAAGGAAGAAGGGAGGGGAGACAATTGACTAGTGGATCGGTTTCGAGTGTTCAGTGTGTTATTCATGTATTTGTAGACACGAACACAAATTGATAGAAACCACCCAACAACACCACCACAAACACTCACTGACCATTCCTTTTTGAGATAAAGAAAAGAGAAGAAAAGTGGGTTTTTCGGTTTGAAATGGTGTAGAAACATGTGTGAATTGTTAGTACTAAACGGGATTTTGAAGAAGAGATTTGTGTATTAACATAAATCTATACAAACACTGAAATGAACAAATCTTCATGGCAAATTGATCTTCTGTGAGAGAAGTCTGGAAAAAATTGTTTATGAATGATCAGATTGGAAAGGAGGGGAAGACCCTTGATGGCTATGGACGTTTCAGTAAACATTCCAGCATGCTATGATCATGGAAACATTAGGATTCTTCTCATTATTTCTTCGTTTTTAGGAGAGGAGGAGCTTGAACTGGATGAGCGAGATAGAGCAGCAATAGCCAGTCACACAATGAATGGGAGAAATGAAATCATCTTCTGTCTAATGACTCAAGTTTGCCAAAATTTAGAGGAATTGCCGAAAAAGGGAAGAATAGCTCTTGAACAAATGCTCGATTTTTGCCCCTAAAAGACAGAAAAAAAAGGAAAAGTGCAATGAAAAGTGATGACCGGTGGGATGTTTCGATGGGCATAGAAAAGAAAGAGAGCGGGTCGAGAAGTGGACAACAGTAGGAGAAGAAGGATGCACTTGACTTTGCTTCTCTTTCTTTTCAAAACTTTTGCAAGCGAAGGAGGAATAAGCATAAGCGGGAAAACAAAAATTGAATAGAAATTTGTTTCTTTTTATTCAAAAAAGATTTATTATAAATTTCAAGGAGGTCATGCTAGGTACACTCCACTGGGTGCAATATTTTCATAAAGGATCATACTAAATTCTATTGAATAAGCTCCACATTTTCTATAGGAGTACTGTAGTTGGAGACTTCAGAAGTTCAGAAAGTCATAAGATTCTTCCATTTTAAATCTATCCAACTTGAATAACCACCTTCTTTTCGTTTTTTTTTTGTTGTGATGGGCGGTGTCTAATAAAACCGTATCATTAGTATACAATGACATGAAACGATTGCAAAACCGTATTTATGTTTTATGAAAAGGAATGAATGAAAATGCCCTGGCAGTATTGGTGGTCGCGGCACAACAGAAAAAGAGATAAGAAAAAGATGCCTACTTTTGTTATTGTTTCCCATTTCCGAAATACAAATGTAATAGAACTTGACCATGACTTTTCAATGAAAAGACAGAAAAAACAAGATGGATTTGCGTCATATCTAATTGAATAAAAACTGAAGACTAAAGTTGAAATTCGTTGTCTCTCTTCGAACAACAACAAAAAGATGAGATTCTTCGTCTGAGCTCCGCCACAGAATGTCAGCTGTTTCTACACAAAGATAAAATGAAAAGATGAATTCACTGATAGATTAAACAAAGTGGCTTACGTTTGTGTTTTTTGTTTAGTTTAAACATATCAAATCAATCATTTTTTAAACGAAAAATATCTTTATTCTATGAGAGAAGACGATGGAATCTATCAGCATATCAGAGGACTTCAGCGGCGTCAATTGGAACTTCTGCGCCATCATTTATTGATTGCAAATTGATTTCTCCATTGCTGAGGCTCGACTGAGTAGACAGGTTACTTGCGATTTCCCCGATCTTCGTTGGCTGAAATAGATTTTCTTTAAAATTAATGAGGTTACGGTAGAATGAAGAGCTGTTCTTTTCTCGGGTAAATTTATTACTGAAGAATGTTTCGGTAAATAAATGAAACTCAAAAAACATTTTGTCAGCTCAATTATATTCTTATTCAACTCACCACATGTTCTGACAGTCCATCGAATAATACACCAATTTTAGTTTCAAGTTCTCCGAACTTTTTCTTGTAATAATCGGAAATTTCGGGAGAACTCTCAAGATTCAAAAGCATTGTGGAAAGGACGATCAACTCATGAAGAGGTGTTTTTTCTGGAAACTCGTTGGAAAGTCTCTTGTTGCGTTCCAGCTTTTCTTGCAATGAAAATGCTTTCAGTGCCTGTAAGTTTTCTTTGTTACACTTCTTCATCTAAAGTTGTTCCACGTTTTACCATTTCTTCAAGTTTATTGAGATCCTTGTGGTGTTTGATCACAATTGGAGCGATTTCCTTATTCTTCTTGATCGCCGATTTAATTCCAGCAATAGATCCTTTCAACTCGATACATTTTTGCAGCATGACCTGAGCATCCACTTCTGGTAGCACGCCACTACTGAAAATGTATGCATCTATATAAACTATTCGGGTACAGAAACATACCGAATGTAAGGTTCAGTTTTGGAAAGGAGCTCTCTGACCTTTTCGTCTGTGGATTTCACCATATCTTTTCCCACGATTGCTATTTCTCTTGTCATTTCGGAGAGTCTTTCCTTCGTCTGAAATTCATCATACCAGACTATTCAATTTCATTGAATTCATGCACCAACCAACGAGTTTCTATGGATGTGATTCCACTTGTACTCAAAAATTGACTTTTCGAGTGCTTCCATCTTTTTGGCTTCCTTGTCGAGCTGTTCCATTCCCTCAGAAACCGATACAAGCTGAATGATTTAGATCAATCGATTTCTTATTTACTCATTCATTTTTAGTACTCTTGAAGAGATTAAATTGAATACTATCTCTGCGTTTCTATGTCTTTCGTACACTTCTTTTCTCTCACATGCTGCGTCTCATACTCAAAAAGCATTGAAAATACACACTGAGGGTGGGTTCGGACGTTGTTTTCATGTTTTTACACGTCGAATAACGGAGAAATGACGAAATTTCCGTTACCTAGATGAACTAATTGCTCGAGGATTTCAGTGTTTCGAGCTAAAATAAAATCGAACTAATATTGAAATTGGTGTTCCGTTTTGAGCACATTTTTCTTTTTTTTTTCACGGCATTTCTGATAATTTATTCTGTGTTTTCTGTCTGCTAGTAGCCAATTTCAAACAAATATTTGTTGTTTGGGAAAAAATAATCTCGTTTTTTCATAGTGAGCCTTGCTTGTTCAGCAAAAAGCACTTTATGACATTTTGATTGCATTCAAAACGCAGTTTGAGCGATTCACCATAAACAAGTTTGGCAGAACTCATTCAATGTTTCATATTTCCGAAATTTCACTCGAATCGATATGTTGCTCAACTATCAGAAACTTCCTCCCTGAACTATGAAAATTGTCTTTTTCTGACCGTCTTACTTTATAGAGGAGAGCTCTATTCTTTTCATCTTTCCCACAAATTGTAGTGTGGACATAATAACTCTTTCGAATGGCTGAAGTCAGAAGTTATTTCAACGAGATGACTCTACCGGTTTCTAATATGAAAAATAATTGCTCACCCTTACCACAGATCCCATATGAGAAATGTCTGGAGTGTCTTCTTTCTTCGGTTGATGACTCTTCGTTTGAGACGACGACATCCTAGACACACCTTTTTCAACGTTCGCACTTTATTCGCTCTTCTGATTATGAATACTCCCGGGAACTATTGATTTTTAATTGTCTTTCTTTGTCCACGTGTTATTACGTAGCGGTTATTATCGCGTCTTGAGGTCTCACGTATTCTTTTTGTTTTTCATTTATTTTGTATTCTTATCACTATGGAAATATCACGTCTCCAGAATACTGAATCCGTTTGTTTGTTCATATACAAACCTTCTTCTCACCAAATATATGAATTGAAAATTGCAGGTCACCACTCGTCTCAATTCAATTTACAAATGGATCAGAATTCTATTGGAGTAGAAACCAGTGTAGATATGCCGCCTATGGCAGGTTTGTTTTCAATTTCAAGACTATCACAATTGATAATTTGATATTCAGACAACAATATGACGATAGAAGTTTTGGAGCCAGAAGAAGGATGGTTCTTCCCAGCTGATCCCGATGTGAAGCTGGCAACTCAAGTGACTCTGGCAATCGCAGTTATCCTTATTTTGAAAGTACTCTACGACAATTGGCAGTCAGTTCTCATTTCAGGATAACGAAGTTTTGAAATATTTATTTTTAGAAAACGCCGGCGTCAAGTGAGATTTGGAACTGAAGGCACCGAAGAGTTTGAGCGATACAAAGCGAGTACTAGAAATGTTTGTATCTTATAAAAATGAGTCACCCTCAAACTTGTATTTTCCAGAGAATCGACATAGCCCTAAAAGAACGTGTCCACGAATGCCCAATCTGTCTGGCTGAAGCAAATTTCCCAGTGTTGACTGATTGTGGTCATGTATTCTGTTGTGAGTAGACATCTTCCTTGTGCCTGGATCTTTTATGAATTCAAAACTGAAACATTTCTTTCAGGCACATGCATCATCCAATACTGGCAACAGAGCAAATCAATTGTTTATGCATGTGATTGTGCAATGTGTAGATGTCCTGTAAGTCAATAAACATTTGTTCTCGTTTTCAATTCGTATTCCGAAACTGTTTTAAAAAGTATTCAAACTAATTTTCAGTTCTATATGCTTCTTCCTGTCAATTGGCCATCTCCAGGAGTATCTGACGAAATCGATGATCAACTGCACGAGAACAATATGAGATTAGATGACTACAACAAAAGATTTTCAATCGAAAGACCGGTAAGTTGTCATCTAATAATTAGCTATGCTAAGGCTTATAATTTCAGGCACTGGATTTCATTCGAGACATACCCGTCCTCATTCCATACCTTGTCAGGAATTTCTTCAATAATGACATCTTCGCCGTGGTTAACCAGTGAGTATACAGTTATGGGGCAAATATTGAAATTATCCGGGATACTTTCGTCTTAATATGAACCATTGCTTTTCAGAATTCGTATCGCTCTCGTAGTTATCTTCTTGGCTGCCTACTTTTGCCTTCCAAATGATCTCGTGCCAGAGAGCATGTACGGATTAGTTGGATTCGTCGACGACTGTCTTATCGGAATCCTTGTCATCTGTGGACTCATCAATTGGTTCCGAAATTATATGGCTGAACGTGGACAAGCCCATCGTCAACAATAAACCATTTCTCTTCTTTTTATCACTTTCTCTCATCCCATTTTTTCTGGTCATTGTCTTTTTCGAAACGAAATCTCAAAAGTTTTTCTTGCCAATTTTAATCAAAGTCTATCAGGTTTATAGAACATAATCATCATCTAGTTTCCCCTTTCTTTTTTGTTCATTCCATTCATTTCCTACTGTGAATTGACATCGTTTCTTTCTTTTTCATCCATTTCATTTCACACCCCAAATACTTTTTTTCGTGTTTTATAATACAAATTTGACCCAAAAGTTGACATCATCTGAACCAATAGAATACAGATCAGATACACATACACTCCTTTTTGGAAATGTCTCATTTCATTCTGAATTGCGCCATTTCCGAGAAACGATTCTCGTTTTTGTCGGAAGATGACGAGGATGATGGGTGGCAACTAATGAAGCGGAAGAAGCTGGATTAGCAAATTCTGAAAAGAAACATGTAGAGTGTGGTGATTAGAAAATGACGATTTGATTATCTGAAAAAAAGTATAAGTGACGGATCTTCTAAAATGTCACCTTTCATATGTAAGTGGTCACTCAACTAGTTCCACTTTCCCTCTATTAGCTGTCTGAAGAAATGGCTATTACATGAAAAAAAGATGTATCATTTACTGCTTTCAAAAAGCCATTCATTCTTAATTACTTTTGAGAAATAGGGGAGAAGAAGAGAAAGAATCACATGGTTTAATAATAACAACAAGACAGTTCACATAAAGAAAAATGATTGAATGAGTGAGAAATATCGGAACTGGAAGAAAGATTTCGCTTCCTTTGATTTTTCAAATCCATTTTTGCCCAACCGGATACCCCGGGAGAGCGGTTCTAAAAGTTACAGTTGTTCAACACTTTCTTTCGAATGGTCGGAACTCCAAATTACCTTGGTAATAGGGTTAAAACCGAATTTAGAAGTCAATGGTGGCCAGGTCATTCATCGGGAGTACGGAAAAAAAGCGGGCTCGCGGTAAGGTACGAGAGAGAAGGATGTTGTGGGGAGTGAATGATTGGAAGGGAAACGAGACACGAATTGGCTGAAAATTGCGAATTGGGAAACTAGTAATGGTGCAAAAATATCATCATAAAGTAAACCAACGAAGGAGTTCATTACATTGAATTGAATATTACTCAATTGTTGAATACTACTCAATTGTTGCTTGTGTGACCTTCAGATAGAAATACTTCAAATATACAGATTGATATCAGTGTTCTGTGACCATATGAAACACAATGTGCCTGGAATTAAGTTCAACGTCCGTCTTTGTGAAGCTTCATACCAAATCGACATCTCCATTAACCTTATTCAAAACCTTCTGGACAATCCCCGGAATAAAAATCAAACGCCATGGATAAAGCCCTCCAGAATCGAAAACTCGATCATCTTCTCCTCCTCTTCTCTGTATTCATCTAACCACTCTCCCAACAAATCACACTATTTACATTCATCATTCAAATGCTTGTGTAAGCCTCTCTCTCCGACCGATAGCCGTTTGTCTGTCCGCGCGGCAACCGCTTCTCCTTCTGTCAGCTTCAGCTTCTGGTCGAAGGACAGTCATCCAATATACCATGTCTCTTTTGCCTCTTTGTGTTGTTTCTTTTTGGGTGAGAAAGTAGGTCGAGGAGAGGATAAGAAGGAGAAGATGAAGCTAATAGATACAAAATGAAATTGTTTCACATTTTTAATGATGCTAAACGTTCCGTTTTGATGTTCATTGTGGCTATCAGATTATATCCTTTGGTCTCCTCAATAAATTTATTTCAATTCGAGATTCAATCGCTTTCGAATTTGTTTTCTTTCCGCTATTATCTAAATTGAGACATTTAGAAATCAGAAATTTTCGATTCGAAAGAATATATTTTCTTTTTTTTTAGCTCAAGCATCTTGGTAAATCATTCGACCTGTTTTTATAGACTTCTCGAATTGTTCTTCTTTTGTGTTTTGAAAAGTTTTGTATCTGCACATTGTCTGTCTAAGATCTAACTTAGAATCTTCGAAAAATGCAAATGCTCAATTGATACGGCTTAATCCTCAGTTCATTAACACCATGCCTCCAAAAACCACTTCAAAAAAGTTGCTGCTTTCCATTCATTTTATCCCTTACGTCATCAACATAAACTTTACATTTCAACTTTTCCTACTTTTCAACTTTTCCAAGTTTTCCCTTCCCAATGTTCCATTCATTCCTTATCCATCAACCCATCACTATACATTTATAGAAAGGCATGAAAATACAAACAGAATCTAGAATGACCAATAGATTCATTGGGGGTCTACGTCATCGCAAAAAGAACCTGAACCCTCGATGCCTTCATCTTCTTCTTCTTCTCCTTCTTCTTCCAAAAAGTGAAGATTAACGGTCTGGCAGAAAGAAGAAAAAGAAGCTTGTAGGGTGAACCTGTCTCTTTCTCTCTCTCCCTCTCTATTTTTTTTTGATGACCAAACGGTTGGCAACATTCGAAAAAAGAATCTTGCTAGGTGATAAGATTTATGATATGAACAATAAGAACCTTTGAAGATCTGATTTATTACGTTTAGGCTGATTGGATATTACACTAGAAATGAACAGTAGTGATAAGGAAAAGGACCAGGTGTGTATTAAGTACGTCATTCAGAAAGGAAACTGGAAAATGAGACCATAAAGTTATAGAGGGGATATCAGCTAGGAAATTGTATAACAAGGGATATAAACTCCGAGGGCAAAAACCGAAGAAGTTCGAATATGTTTAGTTTCTCGAATTCTGAAAATCAGGTCTAGTTAAAGCTCTATATTTCATTTACTCTAGGCAAGTTTTTTTTGCACATTTTCTACTTAATCATCAAATTCACTAATTAATCAGAAGTTGTACCTCAAGATTCCATACCTGAAACTACAATTTTCATGGTAAAATGGTGTTCAAATCTTTCCAAAATCAGATCGGTTGTTCCGAACCACATTTTTTGAAGTCTTCGAAAACCCAGTGAGGTTCTCAATGTTTATCTTTGACAATTTCATTTTATGAACTAGTTAGGTTGAGGAAAAAACTGGAACTAATTTATGAAACTACATTTTTTCTTTTTATGGAACTTTCCACTGTAAGCTCAGAACGGTTGCGAAAAGTTCCAGTTTCGTTTTACCTGCCAAGTATGCACTATCTAAATTCCTTCAACTTTTTCTTAGACACAATCTGAACTATTATCGCTTTGGCTAGATCATTAATTAGCTTATGCTATCCTTTCTCCACTTTCTCCAATCAAATCTTCCTTCTAATCCTTTTTCTCACTTTCCCTTTTCTCTTCCTTCGTTTCCTCCAGAACACACTGATCAGTTGTCGTCATCTTTTTTTTGTTCCTGTAAAACGAACCGATCCTTATTCTCGGGTTCAAAGCCAATAGGTACTTTCACTATCAGCACGTCATGCCCTTTCCCCCAATCATACAAAAAACTGGTCAAGAGGCAACTAAAGGCAGAATAAATCTGATTCCTGGCGGGAGGATATTGGGAGTAGGAGGAGGAGATGGCTATGGCTAATCAGCAACTATTCTTGATCTTTCATTTCATCTTTACACTCTTTTCCTTGATAATGTAGTAATGCTCTAACCATAACAAATTAATTAAGATTAGAGCGAGTTTACTCACAGAGACCAACTAAACAAACATCTGTTCCCCAAAACTGAGAATATAATGTTCTCGAAGCTGTTTCTTTATACCGTAAATCCAAACCAAAACAACAAGCACGGTCACTTAACTAGAAAGACACTACATATTCCTTTTCGAGTCAATGAAGCGTGACGGATACTGTGACAGACCAATTGGTGTCGGTGGTCAGCATCTTTTCCTATTTTCTCCAGTCGTTCATCGTCACATAATCGGCTTTCCATTCTCTTTTTACCTTCTAAAGAGAGCGAAACCATGGCTTCTCCTTCCTTATTCCGTATTCTTCTCTCGTGACACATAAATCTCCATTTCTAAACGTTTTGGAAAGTTACATTCTGAAGATCTTTGGGATATCAGAGATTCTGAAAGTCTAGTAGATAAAAGGCATACGGTAATAATAGAGTTCAGTGACGGAAGTTCAGAAAAGATTGAGCATTTCTGATCACATAAATTTGTTTTCTGGGTCGTATAACCATTTGAAACACTTTCTAATTTCTATAGTAATTTCAGTTCACCAAACGTATCTAGTTCAAAAAACTAAATAAAATCGAAAGCTTGGACCATCGTTCTCAGGCTCCTAGCAATTGAAATTGTAAATAAGAACTGATCGGGCTGAATTACTTTTTTTTTCCTAGAGATCAGTATCCAATTGATTCGAGTCATTTTCTGCAATAAAAGACTCAGAAGTTTCCTTCCATCATTATTGCCTAGCAACCCCTTTTATATTCTACCAGACATTCTACGAAATCGACAAAATCCCAATGAACACTTCCCATCACTTCAGTTATTCGTTTTTCCACTACCCCCCCCCCCCTTCTGTTTCTCCAATCATCCGGAATGTATCATTTGAGATCCCAAAGAGAAGCATTTTCATTTCATATTTCATTATTTCCAATCAACAAGCGTTGTCCTTTCTTAATGTTTTTCATTGCTATGCATTGAACCAGGAACAAGATTTTCAGTTATTCTTTAGCCTGCCATCAAAAAATTCCCGAGATTCTTCATCCATCCCCGATTTCCATAGATCCTCCTCTTCTTCTTCTCAAGGAATCCAAATCGAACTTATCTTTTTTGTTGCCATCCTTCTTCTGTCCCTCCTCCCTCTCCCTCGCTCCATCTCATCAAATCCTCCCCAATCAAATACAGGCAACACCGAGAGGGAGAGATGAATATCCAGTTGCCATTTTCATTCCCTTTTTTCTTGTATCTTTTCTTTTTTCTCTACATCTTCATATATATCCTATCTATATCCTATCCGTCTGTGTTGGTCTTCTTGTGTGCCGCGGCGCCCTTCAACCCGGTCTTCTTGCATATCCACAAAACCGCGCCGACGCCGCGAAGGAAGAGACACGTTTCTCATAAAGTTTCCTCGTCATAAATCTTTTAATCTTGGCGGTGTGGTGGATGGTGATGAAATGAATAAAAAACGAAAAAGAAATGAAGAGAAAAAAAGAGGAGGTGATGAAGGGAAAGCCAGAAACTTTCGATTCATTAGCCTGTCGTTTGGCATTTAAGGCTAGGAATACACAAATAGGTTAATTAATTCTTTCAGTTAACTGTTTCTTCTTTTCTTTGAAGTTATACTTTCTATTGTGATGGCTTTCTAGGTGTAAAGTTTCCAAAAACGATACATGAGTTCTTTAGCTTGCATCTACTACAAAAGTTCTTGTTTGTATAATCGCTTTGTGGGCAATCAAAAATCCTAGATACTGTAAAAGCAGACGATCTCGCTAGAAACTTTTCAATGAAATAATTTTCTAATCAAATCCTGAAATCAAACTGGCAGTTGTGTTTTGTTTCACTGTCAGAGCTGCCTCAGAACGGCTGTGATCGGAGAAGGTCCGAAAGTTGTGCCAGATTCTGATACCCTAGGTCGAGTTTCGATTAGCTTTTGCTGTGTATCAAGGAATCCTTCTGGATGTTCCCATTATTGTCTGATTCTCATTGATCTGGTTAATTTTTAGAGTTGGCTTTCTTTAAAATTTTGGACAGTTTCACTGATTAGTTCTGCTGATTTCACTAGCACATTTTCAGTATACCGTCTAAAAGTTCAACAGTTCATATCGTTCTGTATGATTTTTTGGCATCACATCGTTTCCAATTCATCACAATTTTCCAAAAGTCTGGTTTCTAAATTATTAATTCCGTATTTTTCGATAACAATCTTTTTGCATAACGCATGTTGCATTATGACACCAAATTATGGAGGATGTCTTATGCAATATGATTCAGCTTTCCTGAAAGTCTAATAACTATTGTTTCATTTAGCTCTCTCATATGACTCTTCTTTCAATAATCAACCCAGAATTTACCACTTCTTGATTCGTATTTATAATGTTCTCAATTCTATTAATTTTCGTTCGTTATCAATTGAATACATTTCAGGGGATTGGGCCTACCATGAAATCAATATTATCATGTTTTGACAGAGTATCCCAATGGGTTGAACAACAAACACATGATTGCTTCTACTGGCTTGGCCTAAAAATTGCCGATTATCCCAAATGGACGCTCTTTATCACGTTAGTTATATATTCCAATGACCATCCTTTGGTCTTCTAAAAAGTCTAGACATGCCATTCCACATACATTTTTTCTCTTGAGTGAGAGAAAGAGAAGAATAAAGATTGTATAAGCCAAGAGGCTAAGTGTATGGTCCTCGGAAAATGGCTAACGAAAACCGGTTATTTTCTCTGGAGGAGACGTTGATGAGAGAGAGAAAACGTTGAGCGAGAAAAGAGAAAAATGGAGAAAAAAAAACTTGAAATTGCTTGAATTTGGTTTAGGGAAAACGAGAGAGGAATGAATAAATGAATCAGAGAATTTGAGGAAAAATAGGATCATTTAGAAGTGAAACTGTGAAAAAAAGGGAAATGTTGAAGGAAACAACCGAAAAATGTTTGAAGAGATGTTTCAATAAAAACTGTTTATTACTTATCGTTCTTCTGAATCCTTCTTTTTTTCCAAAACCTGACCGAATTCCAAAATCTCTCTAACCAGATCCATTTTTCAGAACAATATGGGCGCTGGTGATGTGTGCCGGAGTAGTTCGGTTCAAAGAAGTCAACAACGTTAGAGATCATTTCAGGTGAGTTTGAATCTTATTCTTGTAACCCATCAAAAACAAAGATAAGTTACAGTGCTTCAAACTCTCCATCCCGATATGAATACAAAGTCGCCAGAGAGTTTTTCCAAGAACTTGGAAGCCCTTTCCACGTGGTAGTTGCAATGCAAGCTACGGATGGAGGAAGCTTATTGAGACCAAAGTGAGTATATTTATTTTTAAAAAAGTTTAAAAAGACTCGATAAAAAAATTAAACCACTGATTCTTGACTATCATAACTTCCTTCCAAACTATCAAAGTTGTTTTCATCTTTATTCCGTTTTATCCGTTCTTCTCGCTCAAGTCTCCTCTGTTTTATTGCTTCTTCTTCTTCAACTTTCTGTCTTTCTGATTTTGAGCTTCTCTCCCGAATTGGCTTTGGTTTCGGATCTCTCTCCTCACAATAACAGAAACAACAACATATTGTTTTATAGAACATTTCTCGTTTCTTCGATTCTCCAATTACTATACAAAGTGGCACAGCAATACCTAAAGATAAGTAGAACATAGTTTTTTAAAAGAAATCTGAAGGGTTAGAAACTTACTGGAAGCCGTTGAAAAGCAAATATCCAATAGTATTCGTTGATTTGGATCTATTTTTGGAACGAGTGGGGATTCAAGTATACATTGGATACTTATTGTAAACTGAAAGAATGCTCTGATATTCTAGTTTATCGTCAAAATGAACTACCAGTTGGAAAACAGCAATAGGCAGAGCTTGTCGAATAATAGCATCATATTTTTTCTTTTTCTTAGTAGTATACCAAATAGCTGTGTATCCTATGAAAGATAAAGTTGAGCATGTGATTCTGAATCCCGTATCAATCTGAAATCATTCAAGATATTTGTAGAACGGGAAAAAAGAAACTCACAAGAAAACATATGAAGAGGAAGTTCATTTTTTTCTCTGGAACGGTGAATGTATACTTTTGAGCAAAAATGGAAATGTACGTGATTGGAATGAACATGAATAAAAACACACAAATTCCGATCCTGAAACATTGCTTTTATCACAATATTCTGTCAACTTCGCACCATCTAAAACCAAGAGGTGGTACGTTTTGACGGCAGAACTTCTGTAAAGTGACACGTTGAGCACAAAGAATGAAATCAGCTGCAGCAATTA
>GL380273.1:47143-73262 GCA_000143925.2 Caenorhabditis brenneri | reverse complement strand
AGTATGGATGTCTTCGGTCACAGAATTTATTTGGCAAACAATATCTTCCAAGTACAAATTAACAATAGGTAAGCTTATAAATTGAAACCTTTACTTAGAATTGAGAAAGTTTAAATGAACAACTAATGATCAGTTGAAAGGATTATAGACATCCCCCAAAGGGGTATTTTCGTATTATCGTCATTTAGATTTCGAAGTTTGAAGTCGAAAACATATAATCATGAGTTTTTTTTTGTTTAGATCAAGCATCATTGAGGAATCGAGATTGGTTGCTATCAATTTCCACGCAATTTACAACAACGAAACGATGTACGAGATAATGAAGCAATGGGAGCAGGTACTGTTTTGATTTAAAGTGGGGATGCAGTACATGACAGACAATAGTTCACCAGTGTTCTGAAATGTGGATTAGAAAACAAACAACGTAGATTAGGAAAGCAGACATTTTACGACCCGAAAATTCCTTTTTTTCATGTTTCTCAAAGTTAATAAAAAACAACTATTCATTTCAGAAACTCTTCGAATACACTCTCACCACAGAGAATGATCCATTGATCCGTGTCTATGTCACTAGTGAAGGTCTTGTATCAGAAGAAGTTCGTCGTACTGGAATTCTTGCAATGCCACTTATGGGAATTACGTTCTTCATCATTCTTGCATTCACAGTGCTCACAACTCTTAAGAAAGATCCTGTCAGATCGAAACCATTTGAATCGTTCCTCGGTGTCATTTGTCCACTTCTTTCATTGTGTGCTTCATTTGGACATCTTTTCTGGGTAAGTTTGAAAGGAAAATGTATTCCAAGGAGAATACATTTAATTTTATTCATGAGAAGGAACTCAAAACAAGTTTTATTTTAGATGGGCTTCGAATACTTGCCAATTGTCACTGTTGTTCCATTCTTGATCCTGTCTATTGGAGTCGATGATGTGTTCATTTTCATTCACGCCTGGCATCGTACTCCACACAAGTAGGTTTTTACATTTTCAAGGTTTTTGAGAGATGAGTCTGATAGATTTTCAATAAACTAAACTCTTTTTTTCTCCATTTCAGACATTCGGTTCGGGATCGTATGGCTGAAACTCTTGCTGACGCTGGACCATCCATTTCCATCACTTCTCTCACTAATCTTCTTTCTTTTGGAATCGGAATTTTCACACCAACTCCAGCGATTTACACTTTCTGTGTATTCATTTCAACTGCTGTCGTTTATGATTACATCTATCAAATCTTCTTTTTCTCAGCCGTTCTTGTATTGGGAGGAGATCGTGAAGAACGTAGAATGAATGCATATTTCTGGTGGAAATATGAGCCATTGAAGGAGGAATCAAAGAACAAAAAGAAGAGTGGAGGAGGGATTGGAGAAGCTGTGAATAAGATTCTTGGAAAGATTTTGGATGTTTGGGTTGATTTCATTATGGCGACATGGAGTAAATTCCTTATCGGAGCAATTATGCTGACCTATTGGTTCTTTATGGCTCGAGGAGTTATGCAAATTGCAGTCGGACTCAGTTCTGAGAAACTTTTCCTGGATGATTCACCACTTCTTCCACTCGTACGTCTTCAAACAAATGTGATTTTCAAGGAAGGAGGTCAAGTAGCAGTCTTTGTTAACAATCCAGGAAATATGAGTGAACCAGATGCAGTTCCTGAAATTATGAGAATTCTGAGAAGGTTCGAAACAGCAAATAATAGTGTCGGAGCAGCAAGTACTCACATGTGGCTTCTACCGTATCTTCCATATGTTGGAGAACAAGAACATGGATCAATTGAATTCAAATACCGATATTTGCCAGAGTTCTTCAAATTAATGGAATACAGAAGATGGTCTCATTTCGTCAATTTAGGAAATCATCAGTGAGTTAAGACACATTCTTTGTTATAGAATCAAGAATGAAATCTGAAGTATTCCCTTATAAAACCAATCGAATTCATTCAGGGACTGCCTCTCTGAGAAACCGTCATGCCTCCAAAAGTTTGTTTTCTCCACTGGATTCCATGATGCCGTATCTTGGTCTGATCGTCTAGCCCTTCTTGAAAACTGGCGTCAAATGGCTTCCGAATATCAACATCTGAATCTTACGATCTATGAAGACTTCAGTATGTACTCTGACCAACTTCTCACAATTGTACCAGTTACTGAGTCAACTGTAATCTGTGCTCTCGTTTGTATGATCATGATACTGACTCTTTTCACTCCATCACCAGTCACTATCGTCACATCGACTGCTGCTGTGTTATCTATCAATTTGGGAGTTTTCGGATGTCTCGTTTATATGAATATTGACTTGGATCCTATTTCGGTAAGCAATGAATTGAAGATTATGAAAAGAAGATTTATTTCAGATGACAACACTTCTGATGGCTATTGGATTCTCCGTCGATTTTGTTGCTCACGTCACGTGGCATTATTACAAGGGAGAGTTCCAATCGAAGAGAGCTAGAATTCGTCACGCTCTTGCTGGTATTGCGTGGCCAATGTTCCAGGCTGGAACTTCAACAATGTTGGCCATCTCTGTGCTCGCTTTGGTGCACGCTTACATGGTTCAGGTAGGATGAATCACAGAATCAACCTTCATTTTCTAGAATTTGAAACAAAAAAAAACTGAATAAAGAAAAAAAAATGAAAAAACTGGTAAAATATTAGGGAGAAAGTAGGTTAAATGTGGCCGCGTGGCCAAATGGATAAGGCACCAGACTTCGGATCTGGGGATTGCAGGTTCGAGTCCTGCCGTGGTCGAAATATTTTTTCTTTTTATTCTTTATACTGTCCAGCTTCTCATGATGATTTCAAATAATAAATCCTGTTTCCAGGTCTTCGTGAAAGTCGTCGTTCTGGTTATTTTCCTTGGAATGATCCACGGTTTGGTAGTCCTTCCAGTTGTTTTTGCTGCCCTTCCATTCACAAAAACATCAGGACCACAGAAGAAAAAAGTGGCACCACTCCAGATGCATGAAGCAGGTCCAATTCCAAAAAAGGAGGAACCGAAAGAGATTGAAGATGGGAAGAAAACGAAAGATGAGCCAGTAGAAAAGACAGTTCGAAGTTCTGAACGAGCATGATTCCCTTTTTTATTAATTTCCAATCATTCAACCATTTTCACCCCGAGTTTCCCAGAAAAACCCGTTGAAAAATAATTTATTTCCCATTCTCTCTCTCCCTCTCTTGTCATTTCAATTCTCTTTTTTTTCATTTTGTGCTCCAATCGATTTCCATACGGGTTCTTTTTAATTCACTTTCAAAATTTTGTGTCGTTCAAAATGTTTTGTCTGTGTTTCATTCAAATGTGCTATAATTTTTTCACCACATCTTCTAAGTGTTCATTCCTTCATTGTGAATAAACGTTTTCCAAATATCTCACATCGAAAATCTTCGAAATCAGTAATGTACCCTTGAATTAGGAGTATTTTCTCCTCGACATGTTGTAATTAGTTACCCTACTACTTTCCCACAAAAAGAACAACATATTGATCCCTCTGAAGGACCCTTGAACACTATGATTAGCAGCATGGCTTAGCGCATTCTTCGGCATTACTCAAAGGACACCTGTTTCATATTATGATATCTCAATCCTTGTTTGAATGATCCATTATGTTCTTGTCATGCACCCTCTCACAAAACCAGTCGTATTGCCAATTACTATTCTCCCTCTCTCTCTTTCCCTTCTTCTTCTGTGTGTTTGGAGGTTTGATGACGCAACACAGTGAGCTAGTATACACCGGCCGGGCCACGAGGTTAACGAGGTGCGGTCCCTTTTTGGAGAGGGTGTCTTCATTATGGACATCTCTTCGACCGATTGTTGTTTCGTAATTTAATGGACTGACAATGATCGTTATGAGAGGGAAGGATCAAAGCGTGGATGGAGAAGGAGAACATACATTTGGAAAATGAATAAAGATTTTATCAGTGTGGAGAAGATGGAAAAAAGATATATTCACACCTCTGTGTGAAAACATAAATGTGTCAAAAATGAAACTTTAACGTAAAAAAACCACCTCCAATGACATGGTTATTTGGAAAGGAACTGAAATATAATATCAAATATTTTTGCTGCTACGCAGAAACTGTTCAAATGTCCTAATTTCAGGTTAGAAAGTTGGTCTCCTGATAATATTCCTATTTTAGTTCTGCGATGAAAAAATACATATTTTCTAAAAAGCCATTTAGCTTTGAATCCTGGATTAGTCATTTTATTGTTTATCTGTGCCGGCCACCCATTATTAACAATCCTTCAAAAACCGAGATGTTATTCAATCTCTCAATGCCTTGTTAATCTACAATGAGACCCATATCTGATGTTACAGTTTTATTACTACCGCTTTGCGGAACAATGTTCAGATGTTTTATACTCGGGTAATAATCGTTAAGATCAAAGGGTGTTCACCCGGTCATCACACCTTTAATTGTGTCATTGTTAGAGTCTTCAGATAAGGAAATGTGCTAATAAAAACAATAAGGACATGAACTGTTAATGACTTGTGGCGAGAAGCCGTTTTTTCTGAATAAGAAATACTGAATCCGAACGAAGTCTACTGAACCCTTCGAAATGCTGCTTCTGCAGATCGCTACGGTATCAAAGGAACATGTCCAATGCTTTAAATAATGTGTATTCTTTGTGAGACCAAACACAATGCTCCGCCCGTTTTCAGAAAACTTTCCAAATGTTTCGAATTCGTACAAGCTATTCAATTCAGCCCGCTTTAATAATTTTCTTTCAATCGGAAAAGCGACTTTCGAATATTTTCGAAACCGATTTGTTTAATTCAAGTTTCAAGTTGCAATTAAGTTTCTTATCACTCCATATTTCCCTTGGAAAAATGAGATCATTGAATTTCAACTGATAAGAATCTAAAAATCAATCTTTTATTGAGAGTTCGGGACACCGGTGTTCCCCTTATCAGTGTCCGACGATCAACTGATAAATTAAACAAATAAACAGAACACCTGATCCAATTTGCGGGAAAACAAGAACGGCTGAAACTGATTAGAGACAGGAACAATAACATTTATATAGAGAGAGGAAGAGACGAAGAATGCGGTAAAACGGTGTGATTGCTTTTTAAGAAAGACAGAAAAAGTGACTCTCTGATAACTCCATAAAATATGTGGACAGTAACAGTCAGTGCCGGCCAACAGTGCCACTGATAGAGCAATGGAAAATGGACTCTCATTTTCATTTCTCATTTCTTCGCAACATATCGACAAGTTCAATCTATCCCTCTATCTTATTCTTATTCGACGACATCCATTTACATGAAGACTTGATTGATGTGAGTCAAACGAGGTAAGATTTATCTGCAAAATGAGGTAGAACACGCAGAATTTGCATTTGGAGAAAAGGAGAGGGAGGAGGGAGCGAGAGCCAAGAAATGGAAATGGGTCAGTGCTCGAGAACACTAGAAATAGGCATGTGAGAGGGTGCTAAGACATGGCCGCGTGGCCCAATGGATAAGGCACCAGACTTCGGATCTGGGGATTGCAGGTTCGAGTCCTGCCGTGGTCGAAATTTTTTGTCCTAGATTCAGGAATTTTCATTATGTTTTGTTGTTATTCAGAAAAAGTGGGATACATTGATATTTCAAACTTTTCAAGACGCTTTCAGATTATATTCTCTGAATTTTTTCTCTGAAAATAGTCTCAGTAACTGATTTCGACAACTTTCGAAACTTCTCTGACAAGTTGAGTTTTCTGCTCTTCCACGTCAATAATACTCCATTTTTATCTTATTGAACTATACTTGCCCTGTTATCAACTGTTGACACGTAACGGCTCAGCGGGAAAATGTGTTCATTTTGGGTGATTTTAGCTGCAAGTTTTTAGAGTAGGAATTGGATCTACAATAACAGTCTAGACAATGGAGGCTTACAAGGGAATCATTCGAAATGAGAACATTGAAACCTTTTTTTAATTTGGGTAGTTTATTGCTTATAAGTTTTCTGCTTCATTCCCAGGAGAATTGCAATCGTTTTTCGTAATGGCCAAAACAGAAAACAACATACGGATTCCATTTTTATAATGATATCTGTAAAAACAGTTTTCATTGCTACCAGGATATCTTAACTTCAGTTTGACTAAATAGATATAAGCTAGAGATCCAGAAGCTGAAACTATGGATTTAGACACTTTTAACTGAAATCTGCATTTTATAGTTCTGTTTTTTATATGGAATCTCAAAAAAAATAAACCTCTCCTGTCTTTTCAATTTTCAGTAGTTCTCATCTCAAGTCTTATTAACCTGCTTTTAGATGTTCTGTTATTTTGAGACTGATTCGAGCTCTCAATTCTCGCAACCCTGTCTAACCGTCGAGTGAAGGTAGCAATTATATCCTTGGAATCACTGAAACTTCATTTTCCCGAACAATTTCTATACGATTCTTAATAGTTTCAACCAGTAATTTGCCTCATGACCAAACAAGTCAAACCTCTTTTTTCTAAAATTTTCCAAAATATAATCACTGGCGCCGATCATTCCGGACGGAAACATATGCGTTACGTCGCGTCTTGTGGCGCCATTCCTCGCTCTCACTATTTTTCGATTTCTCACTCAATTACCTTAAAAATGTAGATAAACATGTTCATTTTCCAGAGATAACCATCACAATTGAGTGTATGTGTATGTCCTCTTCTCAACTTTACTCAAGGGGCAACATTATCGAGAGAAAGAGAAATAAGATTGGAATCTCGATCGAAATACGGTAAGTATCTGGTCTCGAGGTGTCAATCAAAACTTCCACTAATTGGCTTCCCCCTTTCTCCTTTTTTCTTTATCTCGATTTTTTTCTAACCTTTTTTCTTTACACCTTCAATACCCTTTTCCAAAACAATGACATGAATGGGGTTATAAGGGAATGTTTGTATTTCTGAACGTAAAGCATCGGAATGTCATTTTTGTAGTAAGAGCCTACATGGAAATGTCACATGTGAGAGAGATGGCGCCGACGGCTCGCGCGCTTTGCTTGACCTATCGGTCTGTAAACTGATAAGAGTTTGTCTTTTTGGGGGGAGAGAGTTGATGACTGACCATCGTCGTCGTGTACAAATTGTAACGTTTATTGTTTGAAGAGCAAAAGAAAATAGATGAGAAGAGGGAAAGAAACTCTTTTGAGAATACTTTCAGAGTATAATGAAACGTGGAATTGTGATATAGAAGGTAATAAAACTTATGAAATTCTCCATGGGATTCTGAGAGTAATGGATTCAAAACTTGTGTTTTATGAACTGGAAGTGGAGAAACAATGAAAAGGTTTTTAAGTGGAATTCCAAAATCACTTTCAAGATTAAAATTCTTGTTATCTGCCTGAGATCGGATATCTTCCTTGCAAAAAAAAGCACAGTCATTGGATTACTGTAGAACGCTGGATTACTGTACTTACTGTAAAAAGTGCAAACTCCCGTGCCTCCTCATGATTCCAGATAAGTAGTCTAGACTAGAATAAACAATTTCAGACTCAACAATCAACTTTTATATCCTTCCCATTCTCAATTTCCTTTGTTCAAATCAGCCAGACAAATTAACTGAGCCTAAATTAGACCTACCGACTGCGGGAAAAAAGTGAAAACACTTGTTCAGATCTATTTTCATCCTGTTTACAAGTCTTAGCACCCATTTGAGCCATCGCGAAAACATCTATCTTAGACTTATACTTTTGTAACGATTTTGGAATATATACTACGATAACTTTCGATTGCAATGGTCATTTTCTAACTCTCCATCACTTTTCCTTCTTATCAGCTACTATAATATTTTTTATCAGCTCCCAGTATAGTCTACCTTCTTATTTCAATTCCATGTCATAACCATCATCATCATCATGCACATCGTCATCACTCGCTACCACCTTGTACCATGTCACCTCTTTTACTTTTTTCTTTGAAACAACCGACAGAAAAAAACGTAAAAAATGACGTTTTTTGTACGTAAAGTCGAGAAATAGTTGCCCTTTTACCGCTTTTAAAACAAAAAGGAAGAAGACCGCCATTCTGGAGGAACAAGGCAAACATTGCTAGGTGATAATGTCCTTTATTCCCGTTTCCCTCTTACTCTTCCTATACTATTTTTGTCAGGTAGATCCACTTCCAAAATTGAACTGTTTAAAAGTACAAATCGACTACTTTTGTCGGTTCAACTCTTTTCAAATTCATTCAATGATGAGCCTGAAAATTGGTATCTTGTCCTCACCTGGCACGAGGCACCCCATTGAGAGAGACGGATGACCTTCTTCAAATTCGTTCCTAATATCTTTTCAACCGTTCATCATTTCAGTCATAGACACCGATTTGAGGGAAAATGTGATTGTATTCTTACATTCATGGAGGTCGATACCTCTCTCTTTTGGAACCAAGATTCGGGTGACAAATGTTGCGTAATTTACATGGAAAAAGTGCAGTGAAAGAGACCTCCCACGAATGCGCGAATCGAACGAAAAACGACTTTCTTTGTTCCAATCGTTTCTTTTTTTCTTATTCGGCACCATCATTTTTTATCTAATCGTCTACCGATGGACCGTATCCTCAATAGAAGACGAAAAGCCATCTGTCAGCAGTTGGAGAAGAGAGAGAGAGAGAGATTCGCGCACCTTCTATTCCGATGCGCGTGTGCCTCCTTCTATCTTGATCATGAGATAATATTAATGAGTGGAAGGAGGTTCTATTTGAATTCCGTCGGACCAGAAAGAGAACAGATGGTACATCTCTTTGACACATTGTTCAATCGGAGAGTTAAAATAGATAGAGAAAGCGAAAGAATGGATGTTCGAAGTGGGTGACACTTCATAATTACACTTAAGGACTCAGATTTTTGATGAACACAGATGTTGACTTTTTATAGGTCCTCAAAGATTTCTTTCTATCTGTTCGAAGTTTCCAGCCATGAACTCAGAAGTTCTAGGATCAGTGCTGAATAATCTGGTGAAAGATTTTCATGGCTAACCGAAATGAATTAGAAAAAGACAAGTACCAACTCTAGCATAAAATGCTAGAAAGTAAATTCTTCTGACTAAGAATTACAAATCTCATTCGTGAAAGGAAAATACACCACTTCTATATGTTCTAGTTTCTGCTGAATATATTGAATCTGAAGATTCGGAATCAGAGACTTCAACATGGATCTGAAAACTCTTCCTACATTAATTCTTCCCATAAGTACCCCCAATTCTTTCTTACCTATATACTTTTGTTATCTTGGTTCACACTTCCAGCTGTTCTCATTATCTGTATTCATCCACTTAAGGTGTCACTTATGAGTGCTGATAACCCTCTTAACTCACTAACTCCGTGACAATAACTCTCTACCATTCCTCCATCACTCTCTCAACAATCTGATACCCATACTTCCGTCATTCAACCCATTATCCTGCTATCTTGATCCATGTCGAATATGTTCTTCTACCCTTATTACAACCTCACTTAAAGTGCCATACGTAAGAGATTGCATAAATATCTTTATACTGAATCATTGATATCCACGTCATCGAATAACACCTGCTTCCCATCGAACACAGTTGACCCCTACCTTATGTCGGCTCACGCAACAGTTTATTGTTAGGCCACCCAACACGAGATCCGCTAAATCCACCCGCTGCTGCCACGTTGTATTTGTTCTTCTACCAAATCTTGCGCAATCTGCCGTCCACGTCATCAACCACATACACCGTGGAGCAATTGACCTGAGAGAGGAGTATTACACAACTCTTTCCTCAACAATTATCTTTCCAAAAGAGAATGTATTTTCACACTGTCTTCTTATTCAAACACTTAAGGAAGGAAAGGTCACTTTTCACTTTGTCATCAGATTAGTCCGATCAGTGTCGCATTAGTGAAATTAGATAGTGAACAAGGTAAAGAGAGGAAGGGATGGATGCGCGAAAATTGATAGGTCCAGATGATAATGACTGATGGAATATGGGGTCCCTCTCTTATAAATATTTACCAAGTTGAGTAGAAGTCATAGTGAAATATAAGAAGAAGAAGACGTTGTGATAGGAAGGTCACCCTGAATTGGAAGTGACGGTGGCCAGCTGGCCGAACACCTGGTACGATGGCGCATCTTTGATTTTCCATCTTATTCATTTTTCCATACCATAACCATAATTTTGACAACTTTCACTTTCTTCTGATCCCATCTTCCTACAATTCACACTGAAACGAACATCCGGAAGACGGGTAGGTACATCTGATTTGTTGTGTCACTTCTTGTGACCTGTCCGTGTCCTTTTAATTTATTAGTTTGGGAACACAGACAGGAGGGATTCATTGTGTTTTGTGGGTGGCTCCCAAAACAATGAAAAGGTGCAACCAGAGGGTGGACGGAATAAGACATTTTGGTGTTTTCGGTTTGATAGGTCAGTTTATGTGTTGTGGAAGGAAAGAGGGTGATGATGATGCTCACATGGCAGGAATTTTGATTATGATGGGAAAGTCGAAGTGATATCTTGAAGATTTGAGAAGATGTTCAATAGGATCAAGAAAAGAAGAGGTTTAAAACAGGCAAAAGGATCTAAACTTTGAGATTCAATTATATTTTCAAAAAGACTTTTTGAACAAATATGAGTTCTGCTACCTAAATTGGACTTCCAATCCAACTACTGATAGTCTTCTTCTCTTATTTTTCAGTCCGGATTTCAACCTTCCAAAGTTTGAGTATGGAAAAGGAAACGTTCTATCTAATGGTTCCCTTCCACTCAAAAATCATATGAGAAGTAATCGCAACAAAGCCTAGTCATGTTCTATATGTTCCACTTCTCCGAGGTTAGCATATTGCATATCTCTCTTGCAAAATACTACTTCTCAACCTCAGTTACTCACCTCCTTCTAACAAATATCTCATTCTCCGCAAATTATACGGGGTTCCGTTACAAGTCTAGACGATTATGTTTTGTCACTTCTCAAGCTTAACCTTGATGGTCATCCGTTAAGAAAACCGGAAGAAAACTAACGATTATAACACCTAGTTCCATTACTTTTCCCACTTTGTCAAGGTCCTTCTGCTAGAATCTTCACCTGCTTATTATTTATCTAAGTGTAAATGACACGAGTCGGTACCTTCTTTACGAGAATTTTTCACACCTTCATTCACCCACTCACATGACGACTACAGTCAATATTGTCACCCTCCACCATCATTTTTCACCATGACCCAGTACCCCGCTGATTCTGTTTCTGTTTCTGTCATCTGCTCGTCTTATTCTTTTTCTTTCTTCCCACACTCGTACCACCTGAAGGATCTCCAAGAAGATCTTTCACACCAAAACCATTTCGGCCCTGGGGGATGGCCTGGTGCCCCTGGGGGAGGCAGACGTCAGAGAAGAAGGTAGAAGGAGGTGGTGGTATACGACGGAAAAGGGGCGGTGCCTAGGCCTGAGAGGAGGGCAACAGGCACCCGCCCTCATGCCACCTTCACTGTCTTCTACCTCATTTTGACACTAGGTTACTTTTCCGGGGCTTTACTTTCTTTGGTGTTACTTGTATATATCATCTCTAAAGATGTTCTTCTCTCTTGTTTCTCTTCAATTCTTCCATTCAACTCTTCCTTAACATCTTCTTTTTACAGATGGATTACGCTTCCTCATCGGCTGGTCCGAGCACATCCTCGCAATTCTTGATTCGAGAAGAACAACAACCAAGTACATCCGGATCTATCGAGGTAAGTATTCTTTAATTTTTCGTTTTTTGTGTACCTATATTTCTTCAAATTCTCAGCGGGGGACTTGTCCTTCTCTATTTTTTTTTCTTCTTCTTCACACATCTTGAAGGCTTCCGTCAAATATTTCAACACCTTTTTTCCTCTCCTCCTCTAATTTTCCATCTCGTCACTCAGATTAGATCTCTAGAAGAGAATGAAAGAATTTTCTGTCTTTCAATCTTCTTGACCATTCGAATTTTCAATATTGATTTCTTATTTCAAACTTTTCTATATTTTTATTTTTCAGGGCTTAAACCCAAAAACCAAATGGCAACTTCCAATTCAACTTGCCAATGTAATCAATGATAATGATCTTCACAACAAACGTCTATTCATTTATAATCGTACTGATGCAAATATTCAACTTGATATGAGAGCTTTCTACAATTCTATGGAATACGAAGAGAATCTCCAACCCAACTATCATTATTTCACTGCAATTCAAGAAGAGATCACTCCTTTCCATCGAGAGCAAGCCATCGACTGGATTTACGACGTGGCAAAAGAAGAAAAGTGTGATGGAGATGTCTTCTTGCTTGCCGTCGCTTTGGTGGATCGGTTTCTTTCGGTTCAAAGTGTCCTGAAGCACGACATTCAGGTTAGTAATTTCACAGAGTTCCCTGGGGGAGTTTACTTTTTTAGAGGGATCAATTAATAGACACTAATCATGTTGATAGTCACTTTTAGTACTAGATCATTCCAAAGTTTAGTGGGTTTAGTGTGCAACGGTGCCTGCCTTTACTTGTTACGGGAAATGAGTTGTACTTGTACAACTTGCACTCATTATATTCTGTCAATCCTAGGTAGGTATAACCTGAGAATCTTCTAAACATATTCTGATTTCTCACCTACTTTTCCCTAATCCCTCTCCTAAACATTTATGAAATCAGACTCCTCATTTCCCTCAATTCAGATGATCGCCGGAGTCTCACTGTTTATTGCCAGTAAACTGAAGGCTCCTCATCCATTGTCTGTCCAGAAGATTGTCTACTACTCGGATAACAGTTGCCCAGTTGATATGATCCTCCAATGGGAACTTCTGATCGTCACCACTTTGGGTTGGGAGATGGAGTCTCCAACTGCCTTCTCGTTCTTTGACAAGCTTGCCTCCAGAATTCCACAGATTCATTCTCTCCGAGCAGACTTCCAAACTGTTGTTCAGAAGTGTCAAAGAAGTGAGTTCACTCCTCTTTTTCCGATTCCTTTAGTAAATTCCTTCTATTCCACTGTTTCTTCTCTTCTCCGTACAGCCATTTTTTGTCATACGGCGCGTGTCATTTTTCAATCGGAGAAGGTGTTCTTTCTCTTTCTTCAATCGTTTTCTTCTTCTAATCTCCAAAATCGAAGTCGTTTTTTCAATGTGTTGTGTCCCCCTTTCTTTTGTACTTTTTGCCGGTTGGGCCACCCAAGGAGCGGGGTTCCCGGGGAGACGAAGAAGAGACAAGTTTTTTTGATGGGTGGGTGGTCGTTTATGTGCTTGTGTGTCCGATTTTTTGGTCGTGTGCGGTAGAATCGGAGGATGACACCGTTGCATTTACATAAATTGGTAGAAGAAAGGGGGAGACAAAATGAACAAGACAAGAAAAATGAGATGGTGGATCAAGAAAAAACGTTGTTTCCCTTTTAGAAGCAGATGAGTATTACTAGCAATTGGGTAAGGGGGTCAAACAGTTAAGAGATTACTGTAATGTACTTTTAGATTCCCTTGGAGGTCTTCGTATGTCTAAATCAAACAAAACAAGTTTCTCTTAGATGAACTCCCCAGGGGGTCTGTCTAATGAGCTTAGTTCTTCTTTTCCATTTTCTTTGTTACATCGAAAATCTAAACTGTTGGTTAAAGGGAAGAAAAAGTGGAAAAGAGACCGATTCTTCCACACTTAAAGACTAAATTTGCCTATACAAATACCTATGTGTGTTAGTTTTTGCGTACGGCTCATTGGCCATTTGACACGCGTTGACCCAAAGAGAGTTTTAGCGCCTTTGTTAGGGGTGTCTCTCTTTTCTTCTTCCCAAAGATATAAGAGATCAGCAGAAAAAAGAAGTAAGTGAGTCAGTGCCAGGTACACACTACTTTTTTTCGTCCTTTGTTCTCAAGCCGTCCTTTAGGGTAGGTGACACACTGAGAGCGCCACAGGGGCACATGCTAAAAAATGACTAGAGCCATTTGTCTTACTCGTTTTCTCTTTGGTCTCCCAAGTCGTCTTTAAGGTCTTAGACCATCTGGTATCACCCTTTTCAATCCTACAACACATCAATCTAATAGTGAGCATACAATACACAGTTATGACAATGATGGTCCCATAAGTGCAGTAATGAGGTAGAGACTAACTAGCGGATTAGGAAGCTCCCTAGACTGTAAATAATAGAATGTGACAGGCTAATGGGCATTGGAAATAAAATACAAAACCAGGTGTGCCTTCTAGAATCAATTAACTCCTTCTTCTTCCAAGGTGGCGCCTAGTAATTTTCGTGTCCTTTAAGATAGATAGCGATCTTTTTTGGGTGTCGGTAAGGCGGTGTCAAATTGGTGGCATGTGCTCTCTTAAGCAAACCGGCGGAAACGGTTTAATTGTTGCGGATCACTTGACACCGCCACAAGAAACAATTAGAAGGCGTTTAGTGACTCTTCTGGAGGCATTTGGACCCTTGAACACATGTTGTCTTAATCCACTCTTTGATGAGATCTCAAGAAGGGGTTTAGGATTTTATGGCGGTGGGAAAAGGAACTATCTGATATTCTTGGGCGTTTATGTGAGTACTGTAGCTATCATATTTCATTTCCTTTTTCAAAAAAAAACGGCCTCAAATGTCTTTCCATGTCATATTGCCTAACGAATAGTTTATTTGAACATCATTCCTCCAAAAAAGTTTCCGATCGGCATCCTTTGCAACTTGATAGCCGACGGAATGCACAGTGATTGATCACTTCTTCCTTCCTTATGTTTGTCTTCATCATGCCCTTACATATCTTCTAATGGAATAAGAGGGATTAACCAAAAACTTTCTCGTTGTGTATCCAGGTCCACCTGCTGGCGCGTGCCTCTGTTGATTTATTCTTCATCCAAAACAAAGATTTGGGCTAGATTATGAGAAGTGAAACCTCATCGGACGGAGTGTTGCGGGGGTCCAAAGTGAAGATGAAGAGGGAAAAGATGCGTTCTTGATTTACGATGAGCCTGTGTATGTGTATGTTGTCATCTGTTGCGCGGCTGGTAGAATAGATTCAACAAAGAAAGTTATGTCAGCGAGCCTTTTCTTTTTTCTTCCTCCTGAGAGACCGACTCCACTGATGTTGTCCCATGTCTACATCATTATTATGATCGTAAATTTTTAGGTCACAGTGTGGGACTGTGTGACAACTGACTCCGAATATTTGAATTTTGAATTTTGAGGATTCTCTCTTCATTGTCTCATTAATGTTTCATGAATGCCTAATTGATTGACAGTATGATGGAATTTGAATAGAAAGGAGCAGCTGAGAGTAGAGAAAGTCATCAATCCAGAGTGAAGGGGGACACATCCGTTTGACCGATATAAATTCATTCGCGGTCAATTACCCCAATGTTTTTTATTGGAAAAAGGGAGGGATGCTTACGGATGAAGGGAAGCGTGTCGTAAGAAAAAAGGAAGAGAAGATTTTCAAATATCTCTACACAATCTCATCATCATCATCATCTGCCAGCTGTCATATAAGGCGGTCTATTCAATTATGCAACATGACCATACCGTAGGAGGCTTACGATCCAACACACTGTCAACAGGTGCTCTTTTGAAAAGAAAAGGCTTAAAGGGTGAACGGAAGGGTCTCTAATTGCACACATCATTTTTGAATATAGGCCGAATGGTTTTATGAAAGCTTGACGCAACTATCCTTCGTGAAGGGAAGGGTCAGCTCTTCCGTTCTTCTGAGACTCTTCTAGGATCCACGCAACTTGTGACGTCAGCGGTCACTACTACGTCATCGAATACCATTTGGTATATTGGACCAAGATGACAAATAAGCATGGGTGATTTGAATTCGGAATGCTCTGGGAGAACAAATCGTATTGTTACGTCATCACCTTCTACTTTGGTTTCGATTTGATTAAGGAGTGTGAAAAAGAAACCGAATTTGAAAAAAGTAGCCATTACACGACCTTCGCGTTCTTCCTCCTCTACAGTATCCCTCTAGAAAGACAAAGTTTATGTTAGCATAGATAAGCGTTTTAACCGTTTCTCTTTTCCAATTTCAATTTTTGGCGCGCCGTGTCGGAATTCTGAATTTCCTCCTCATCGCCTCTGTCTAAGGTGTGAAAACGCGCACTTTTGACAGGCTCCCCAATGAAAATAGTGTGTCGATTTAAGAAGAGTAGACGTTCAGAGACTCGTTCCAAGATAATCATCTCATACGGGGCATTCTGAGGGTGGCCTTTACCTCTTCCAAGTGAGAAATTCACTCCTCAGAAGAGAGAGAATGATTGAAATCGAAACCTTGAACGAGAGAAGAAAAAGAGGCGCGAGCGAGGAAAATGATTGGCAGGAACAGTGATGAATGAGTGTGTGAAATATTGGAATAGAAGGAAATTTTTTGAGAAAAATTGAAATGAAAACACAAATATAAAAATATGAATTTCCAGTGCATAAATTGGCCACATTATTCCCATCGATGCAGTGTGCAATTGGCCTCTATTATGTGTCAAGTCTTCCACATCAGAATAAGGAGTTGGCAGTGAATATCAAGACACTCCTAGCAAATATGTTCCAGTTGGAAGTGGTTAGTTTCTTATTCTTTTGCTATTCAACTCTTCATCTAAACCTTCTTTTTTCCAGGATCTCCTTGATTCCTACATCCCAATGGTTCAACGATGCCTCAACCCTTCTCCGATCTACACAGTGGAAACTGAAGCCATTCCAGCCACAGCATCAGTGCAGGCTCCAATCGCCGCTCCAGAAGAAACTGATGGAGACGATGAAGAAGAGGAGGAGGATTATCTGCTCCCAAAAGAAATCGAAGGAATCATTACACCTCCAAATGAAGATGATGAGATTCCAGAAGAGAAACCATTTCAAATGCCAATCTTTGATCAAATCCCAGTTTGTGAACAAACTCCAATCACTCCCCTTAATGATTCTGGATTCTCATCCGACGTCTCCTCCCCGGCCTCTTCTGAGAAGAAACGACGCAGGAGTACCGAATGGTTTGAGGATGATTCAACACCTCCAAAAATATTCAAATCTTTTTAAAACTATTTTCTCTCTCTCCCAAACTTAATTGTGTGCATGTCTTCTTTAGCTTTCTATGTCGATTCGAAACCAAATCAAAAATCTCAAAAATTTCCAGTCCGATTCTTTAGTGTCTTTTATGCATTGAATTGTCTTTTTAGCTCAAAACGACTTTAATTTTCAAACCGGTGTTTTCTGAATTTCTTCCTGTTTTACCCATTATATAACTTATTTCCAGTTAATTCTTTCCCCAGTCTCCTTCCCCTTTCCGAGAGTCCGGATGTGCTCGAACCTTCTTCAGTTTTCACTGTATCCTCTGGTTCTTGTTTCACATCCATGACTTCGTTTGTGATTAGTCAAATCATTGCCTTTTTTCCCTTTTATCATTTTCATTTCTTTTGTAACTTATTCCCATTCGCTTTCATTTTTCAGATACTTGCTCAGCTTCTCTTCACCATCCCCCATTTCCAACTGATGACTATTGAAATTACTTTTAATGTACAAAGATTCTCTTTTCTCTTTTTCTTATTTTTTTTTAAATTTTTTTGGTATAATAAAGACCCAACAACAACCCAAATTCACTCGTTTCAAAGATTTCAAAATCAAAAAAGCATAGAAAAAGAGACTCCTAAACGGAAAAATGCAACATTCACAGAGTAACTTCGAACTGAAATTCGCATTTTCTGAACTCAATTTGAACCAATTCGAAGATCTTCAGAACAATACACAGCGCTTCTTGTTGTACCGTAACCCATGCCTTGAAGTTGTGGCTTTGCCCAAACCTAAGAACAATGCAACTTTTCACCAGACACCTCTATTACTCATTTAGGTCAGATTCAAACATTCTCTTTCACGAATAAATATTCCGCCGTTCCTTTCGTATCACCCCGGGGACTACTCTGTCTAGCTTTCTTTTTCAAAACATATTTCAAAAAATCTCTTTTTGCATGAAACACCGTCAAAGACATTCCACCGATTGTTTGCGTGCCGTGTTGTAATCTTTTATTCCTTCCCTCCTGACCAGCCATCCCTAATTAGTACAGTAAGCCGACGATGTTTAAACGGTTCCTTGAAGAAAATGGGGATAGGGAATTCAAATGACACCTGCTAAAAGCGCGCGCTCCCTTCTTCTCCTTTCCTATGTTTTGTTTCATTACTTCTATTCATTCAAAGTATAATAGGAAAAGAAACAAAAAAGGATTACTGTAGAAAAAATATAGTAGGGTGAAGGGAAAAGGTAAAAAGGACCAGAGAATGGAGGAAATATAAACAAATATTTGAAAATCAAGGTCGAGAAATCTATCAGGAAATTAATATACAGTGAGAGACTTTTCATATAATTTACTGATAATTTCACGATCCGTGGACTTTGGAGAAATTACAATGTTTGGGACAGAGTGGCTGGCGGCTTCAGTTAAATGTTCTGGAAAAAAAAAGAAATTAATAAACACTTGTCTTGATTTTTAAGGCAAACTATTCTCCTACTTACCAATATCACAATATTCGAAACCCATTCCCTTCAACCCGTTCGGAACTCCGAAATCTTTCATAAAACCTCTCAATTGATCACAAAGAGTTCTGGAGATATACTCGTTATCTGCATTGCTCTGAAACGATTCAACATTTTTCATGAACTCTTGAGAAAGTAATCTGACCGGTATATCAGCTCCAAGTGTCTGAGCAGCAACTAAATGTCTATCTGGACATGCGGCAGTTGTGAATTCGAAATCAGCAACGGCAGTTGTCATAACAGATAATCCGTGTGGAATGAGATTTTTCTCTTGTGGATAATCATGAGCAACACATCCTTTTGCTTGAGAACTGATTGGATAAGAGAGACCGTGACACAGATGAACACCGGCATTTCCGAATCCAATTCCAGCGAATGAACTGGCTTTGAGCATTTCGGTACGAGCTTCCTCATCAGATGGATCGAAAACAGACCGACGGAAATATTTTCCAATTATCTAAATGGTGAACATTTAGATTCAACATTGATTCTCTTTGTCCCTTACTCTCAATGCTTCTCTACTCCAGACATCACTGATTGGATTAGATCCTTGATAAACTGGACGAACTTCTGGAGTTGCTGGACGTGGGGATCTTTGATCGAATGGAAGAGCTGTGTAACTTTCCAATGCATGACAGAGAACATCAAATCCAGAATAGATAGCAACATTCCTAGGCATACTCATCACATTCAATGGATCAACAACAGCCAAATACGGTTTGATGCATCGAAGACGAATTCCAGTTTTACATTTATGTTCTGGAAGATCCATAATTGCAGCTGCAGTTGTTTCGGATCCAGTTCCAGCAGTGGTTGGAACAGCGATAAGTGGAAGCATTGGATTCTTTGGTTGAAGAGATTTTCCGAATGGAGGTCCAACGAAGTCAAGGAAGTCAGCTTCTGGATTAGATGCATATAAAGCAGCTGCTTTGGTTGTATCAATTACAGATCCTCCTCCAACAGCGATGAAACTATCAAATGGTCTTGATTTGGCGAATGCGATCGCTTTTTGCATACTCTTCTCAGATGGTTCAATGAGGACATCATCGAAAACTTCGTAGTCAATGTTCACATTCTTCAGGGCTTGTTCGGCGTTTCTGAAATTGAATTGCGAAAAAATGGTTATCTTGAAATCTGTTTTGTGTGAATATTAGGATTATAAAAAAAAAACAGGCTAGTGAATTTTTCTCTTCATCTTCTAGCCAAAACTAATATAATTCATGATTCCATGTAATTCCAAAACTCACTTGAATGCAATCGTATTCTGCACATTCTTATCAGTGACAAGCAACGTTTTCTTCGCTCCAAGATTACGGACGTCGTATCCGATCTGATAAAGATTCAAGATGAATTATTGATCTGTGATATTTCTGAAAACTCTTCCCTCACCTCTAAGGTTACTCCTTTTCCAAATCGAAGTGTAGAGCAGACCATTTCGAACGCATAGTCGGTAGATTCTAAGAAACAAAATAAACAAGAACTATGTGTTTCGACAAAAAAGAATATGTCCAGGCCAGTTGTTTTTTCAAGACAATACATTTCAGTAATTTTTTATTTTGAATTAACATAGCAAAACTTCTCTTCTTCAGTATAAAACTAATTTACTGAAATCTTGTAGAATCTATCAACTCACTATTATTCCCATGTAGTTTTGCCATTCTGAATGGATTCGTAGCTGGTGCATGATGTGGACAACAAGATCCACCCATTTTGTGGAGCATTCCACGTGCCAAACTACCACTCATCTCTGCGATTTTCCAAGTTAATCTCAAAATCAGCTCTACAAAAATAGAAAGAACGTGGAACTTAAAATAAATAAAAAGAAAGACGTAAACTATAACTGTCACGTTTATATAGTTAGAAATGGAGAAATAGAGAAGAGAAGAAAAAAGAAAATAGGAGAGAGAAAGAGACTCAGATTGATTAACAGCAGTGATCAGTTTTCGAACATTAATGTGTACACGATGGGAGAGATATTGAAAAAGAGTTTGACCTCTTTGAACTCCCGGAAAACACTTTATATATGTTGCCTATGGTCTCACAAGGTGAACTAATATTCTTGAACTCTTCCAGATTTATAGAACGCCGATTCTCAAAAAGTTACCAAAATGAAGAAATATCCAAAAAAGTGAGAGAAACTATTTTGAGAGTAAAATGATTTCTCGTGAACTTCTTCAAAAGGTTGTACAGAATTCAAAATTCACAGTTCAATACTTTCAAACGTGAGACCCTAATCCAAAAACCCACTAACCCATTTACTTTTTCCCTTTCCAATCAATACAAAACTCTGAAAAATCAGTACTCGAAAATCGATTCGTTCGCCTCGAAAGTTTGCTGATTTTCGTCTCCACCTCAGAACAAATCAAATGTCGTTTGCGAAGAGCTTCTATGCCGACGAAAAGAAGGCCGAACAACCACAACAACCACAGGATTTTGCTGGTGAGCAGAACTTCTCAAAAGTCATATGCTGTGAAAACAAGTGTTTCAGTTTCTCCAGCCATCCCAGCCACTACTCCAATTGCCGAGGAGGCACTGACTCCTGCTCAAATCCAGGATGCCATTCGTCTTTATCGTTCTGTTTTAAATGGATCAGCTTCTGCTCCGTCTTCCCCTGCTCGTCGTCCCGCCCCAGCAGTTCCTGAAAGACCACAAGTTCATTCAAACTACTATGGTGGTGGACCAACGGATATTCCACTGTCGTACCTTCTCAACTATAATACCTCACCTGCGCGTGTTGCTCCTGCATCCGCTCCAGTCACTCAGGCTCCGGAACAACACTTCTCGGAGCAACAGTTGATTGAACAACTTCAGTCTCTTCAGGTTCAACAGCAACAAGTTGCTCCAGAACCTGTGTATCAATCACCTACTGTTCAACAAAACGTTGCTCCGAAAAAGGCGCCGGTTCTTCAGAAAATGGTAAACTCTATCTTCTTATTTTAAGTACGATTTCTGTTTTTTTCAGTACGACGACGAAGAATCCGGATACTGTTTTGCACGGAACACCAAAGAAGAGGAAGAAGAAGAGCAACAGGTTGCTCAGGAAGGTCCTGAAACTCACGTTGCTACACCCACTTCTGTTCCACAAATGAACTACTCGGCTCCAGAAAACTACTCACCGGCTCCAGTGCCAAACAACTACTCGAAGAATGTATCTGGGGTAAGTAATTAGATTTTTTTTTAGCTTATTCATTGTAAAAAACATTTTCAGCCATCCGAATATATTGGTATGTCGAACGACTGCAAGTTTATTTACGACACCCAGAAAGCTCCAAACTCATACTTCCAAAACAACTCGTACACTTTGGTCAATGCAACTCCAGTGGCTCCCATTTTGACCCAAGAGGTCGAAGAGCATGGAACTACCACTTTCGACACCACTCAAGTGCCTGAATCACCTGCAGTCACATCGAGATTCAGAGGATTGATCAGAGTAGGAATCAGTTTGCGGAATCAGTTTTTAATCTTGTACTTTAGAATGCACAAACTCCTGTTCAAGCAACTGCTCCGATCGTTGTTGAGCGTGTTTCGGATCCAGTCAACAAAACTGTTCACCCCAACTACAACAACTACAGTGCCTTCATGCCGGTCAACCAAATTTCAATGGAATCCGAATATCAATTGCCGGTTCTCAATGATCTTGCATCGTGCATTGAACACTATTGATTAGTTGCCGACCAGTTCTCGAACCAAGTTTAGTTGAAAGTGTTTGAGATGAAATTTGCATGATTTTCTTGTAATGAAGATGTTTATTTTATTATTGCTTGATATTGGGAACATTTTGATTTGATTAGCAGTTTGTTCAGCTACAGAGTGATGGATTATTATCAATTCAAAAAGATCACACAGGTTTAATATTCTTTCAGTTCGCGTAACTTAAAAGTATTCACTTCACTTCCTCTCATTTTTGCAGTCTTGTTGCATACTTTGAAAAATATGCAGAATGGTTCGTTGAAAACTAATCGACCTTCCGAATCTTTGTGAAACAGAAAAATATGAAAAATAGCAAAAAGAAACAATTTATTATTTACTTTGGTTTGCAACAGAAAGTTAGAAAACAACTATAATAAAAGAATGCCAAGGCGTTCAGGTCTTCTTTTTTTTAGCTACCATGTAGATCCAAATCATTCGACAACTCAAGGATTCGGTTTGAAGAACACATTCTTATTCGGTTCTTCAACTCTTCCAGGTGGAGCAAGTGCCACGTGATGAACCATTGGAGCCAATTGTTCTGGCTCCATCAGTATTTCAACGGGTTTCGATGGTGAAACATCTTTCGATTTTTGATCTTTTGGCAATGCAAATGCCGATGGTCCTTTTGAGTTTTTCTCAAACTTCTCGCGGAGTTCATTGAGAGCGTACTCGGTTTTCGCTTTGTAGTGGAATCGAATGAAAATCTGAACTTTTGAAATTTTATTCAAAGCCTTTCTGAAAGAGAACTCACATGAACAATGAGAAAAATGAGAATCATAACAAGGATGACAGCCATGAAGATGTGAACTGTTTCTTGAACTTGTCCTGTCAATACATCTGAAATCTTTGTTTTTGAATTTTTGAATATAGTTATAAACTTACGTAATCCACCATTGGTTTGCTCATTAGCAGTTTCTGAAGAATAGATGATTAGTACAGAAAAATGGAAAATTTAAAAACTTGGAGCATCTTTTAGAAAACTTAATCCAGACACTTCACTCATGATGTTCCTGAAAGCGTTCGAAGAAAAGTGAAAAGAAAAAACCCACCAAATCCCTCGACCGAAACGTTTTGTATCGCTTTTCCTGACATGTCAACCTTCCGAATTGAACCGAAAACCTCTTTATTGATGAGAAATGATAAAATTTCACGTATATAAGACCCTTTTATTTTTTCTATTTATTTGAATTTTCACTTGAAGAACTTGGAAAAAAGGACACGTTGTTATTAGTTTTTGGTAAAGGGATTTCGGCATCAGAAGCAACATCTTCTGGTAGATGCGAAGTTTTAGATGTTTAGTAAAAGGGTATTCAAAGAAGGCAAATTGAAACACAATTTATTCAAATATGTACAAACACACGGAATTCAAAAAAATGAGGAAATAGTAAGAGATTCAACCCGTTTAATTAAAAATAATGAGCTGTGAAAATTAACTAAATAAAGGAATTAAAGTGATTAAACTGCGTCTTTATGCGGCAGTGCTGGTGCCATTTGTGTTTTCGATTTATCCAGTTCGTTCAAGTTTCTTTGTACACTCTTGATTCCAATTGTGATTCGAGTTTTTGGAAATTCAAAATAGGCAATTGCATAGAATACAGAATTACATCCAACTTCAATCAGTTCAGCCAACGAGAAGAGATTGTAAGCTGCAAGAAACAATTCTTGTAGTTTACGTAGTTAGTGTAGTGTTTGTAGTCTGTAGTCATTTATAAAAACATACCATAAGAGGAGCAATGGGCAGTGAAATACGGATAGGTGATCGGTGTTGAAATGGCACAGAAGTAACCGACCAAGAAGATTACACACTTTATCCGCCACGTGGTCTCCATCTGAATATGGATTCTCAATATTCATCCAATCTCTTTATCAACCTACTCTATCATGAACATCCCTGCATCCTCCGAAATGGTGTAACAGAATATTGAAAAGCATATTGAAATTGAAACAAATTATCCAAATTGCAAAACCGAGGGCATGGAGAACTGAAAAAGATATAGATTTTCAGCTTATTCATTGTTGAAACTCACTAAATCCTCCATTAATATCCACAACAGATACCAAAATCAATCCAAACGGCTCCGCCCATAATGTGAGCATGTAGACGTAATTGATTCTGGCATACCATTCAGATTTTGGAGCAGAGATTAAGAAGAGACGACGGTAGAGCTGAAAGCAATATGATAATAAATTAATCATTAGAAATGTGTGATACCGTTAAGAAAGCAAGTCTTGGAGGTAAATGAATAAACATTATCATCATCCAAATATACTTTTGAGGTGACCAGATTCCAATTGAATAAGAGACAGGAGGTAATGTTCTGAAAATAATTGTCATTCCTTCGAGGCAGTTTGCAACTACAGAACAAAACCTTTTTGTCAATTGTTATTTTGTTACAGTAATCTCTTCTTAATTTCAGATCCTGTTTTTCTTTTCAACTCAACCCACTGATTACGGTGAATAAGTATAGGTAACCACAAAAACATCGTATCAAAGATTAAGGTCGATAATATGATACATCTTGCAAAGTTACTCTACATTTTGTGACGTTTTTCTCCTAGACACATTGGACGAATTTCAAAAATCAAACTAATCCACTCACATGTTCATGTTAGGACATTCCTTGCATTCGGTGAAATTTGAAACCTTTTCGAACTGGAATACATATGTGTAGGCAACGACAAAGTAGCATCCAGCTCCCGGGAGAAGAGCTCCAAGACAGACAAGCCATCTGACTGAAATAGTTGAATGAAATATTGGAGAAGAAAAACAAATCGTTTTTAGAGCGTTTGCAAGATCGAGGACTCACTTCTAAGCATCCTTTCAACCGTATCTTCAATCGGTGACTTCATCGGCTCTTTCTTCTTTTTCGCCTTCTCATCTATCGATGCCATCGTCATTGTTGTCGTCATTTGTGGAACTCCAGTAGCCGTCATCCTTCTTATTTTGACCTCCCAGTTACTGGCCACTACCTTTAAATACTTTCATATATGATCATGCCCTTTTTCTTCTTCTTCTTGTTTCAACTCATTCCATCTCCGCCCACTCCGAATGTGGTCAAGGAATAGAGGGAAAGGGTCAAAAACATGATGACTGAAATGGAGAGAAAGGAGGGAAAATGGGAAATGAATTGAATTGTAAATAAGCAAAAAAAGAAAAAGAAAACAAGAAAAACACATCGAAATGAGACCAAAATAAAGAGAAAAAGCGAAAATGAATAAAGAAATGGTAAAGGAACACAAGAATGGAATAGAATAAGAACAATAGAAAAATGAGAATAATGAGAAAAAAACTAGATGAAAAAGTGTATTTATTTGAAGAATGAAATTAATTGGTAAGACGAACATGTATCAGTCTGATGGGTTTGAATAAGGGAAGCAGAACTGAAACTTTGTGTCTAACTGACCATTTGAGAGGGATTGTGAATTCAGTTTTAGAAGTTTTGTGATTGCAACTCAAACTTTCCATCCTGTTCATCACAAGTGCGTCCGACGACTAGTTTTCAAGACTATTTTCGAATGTAACAAATCCCAACTAAACAAACTTCATTCAATTTCTGTGTGGATCATACTTGTCCAACCGGGCCCGCATTCAATGAAGTGAAAAGCGCCGGCATAACGGACTATATCAATGGAATACTGCCATGAATATTGATTCCTACTAACCCTAGGACTTCCAAGCAGCATTAGAACTTACAGATTCCGGCGACCATTGTATGAGCTATATGTAGCCCCGAATCTACTGTCGAACCTGACGAGAACCAGGACTTTCTCGTTTTGGAGTCGGAAGTCTTCGAGTCTTGACGAATACAAATTGGGATGATGAGGCGGATTGGCTAAGAATCGACTTGTAGAAATTAGACTCACCAATTCTTATCAGCTTTGAGAGTCATGAACAGTGTATGAGAAGGCTCTGCTACTTCTGATAGTGCAAATTAGCCAATCAATTGACATGTCGGAGAGTACTATCGTACCAGTGAACGCTTTGAATACAGATACGGTATAACTTCGTGCAAAATACTTAGATATGCGCGTCATC
>GL380273.1:3026-17904 GCA_000143925.2 Caenorhabditis brenneri | reverse complement strand
CCAAAATTATGATAATTTTACTTTTATATTTGTTGTGATTAAAGTGGTATATATTACAAAAAACATTGAATAGGAGTAAAGGAAAGAAGAAACTCAAATGAAAACCAGTATTCCTGACATTTCTTCTCAAGAGACCGTTCAACTTTGAAGGGACCGTTCATTTATTTCCGGGGTCTGAAGGGACCGTTCAACTCTGAAGGGACCGCTTGTTTCTGAAGGGACCGTTCATTCCTGAAGGGACCGTTCAATTATTTCCGGAGTCTGAAGGGACCGTTCAATTTCCAAGGGACCGTTCAAGTCGAATAGAGCCGAGTTTTCTATCAGAAAAATGAACACCAGAATTACATAGTTCCATGCAGAACGTTTAGAAGTTCTTTAACATCATTATAAAAGTAAACTAAATCTTTGGCGTTGCATATTTTACTGCTCCAAGAAAACAAATTACAGGCCTTGAAACGTCATTTGAATATCCGCAAGACTATAGATTTGAATTCGTTTGTCGAAAAAGTAGATCTAGAGTCGGATGATCTCAACAAGTATGTCCCAATCGATGTGATTGGTCAGAACCATCCAGATGATAACAAAGTTTTGATGTTTGAGAGAACAGGAAAGATTGATATTAGTGGATTGGTGGACAATGTTTTGGTATGTCTTCAATTCTCAAAAACTTCTCAATTTCCCTAATCCCCTAGATGCACAAATTCATGCAAATCAAGCTGAAGATGATGGAGAGTGTCCATCAAAAAGTGGTGGCAGCCGAAAGAAAAACCGGACGTCAAAGTGGAGGCCTATTTGTGATGGATTTGGATGGAATCTCTTTTAGTACCAAGCTCATTTCAGTCCTCACTGGACCATATCGTATTATGTGGGGAACACTCTTCGATCATTATCCTCAGCTCCTTCAGAAAATCATCATCGTAAATGCTCCATCTTTTGTGAACGTCCTACATCAAGCATGCTCTCCTTTTCTTCCTGACGACTACAAAGAGAAAATTGTGATTAGTTCTGAATCGGCAGTTGATGCCATTCAGAAGCATGTTGATAAAAGCTTCCTTCCTTCTGATTTGGGAGGAGAATTGGAGAGAAAAACATCATTTCCATCTGCTCCATTCCCTAAAGTCAATAAGAAAGAAGAAAAGGAAAAAGCTAATCTGATTGCAATTAGTGTTCCGGCTGGAAAGTATGTAGTTCAAAAGTTTGAATGGAAACAAGGAGATGAGATCGAGTTCTTCCTACACAATGAGAGCTCTTTTCATTATTTCATGTTCCATTGTGAAGATGATACGGTAGGTTGTATTTTATGAAAATAAGAAGAAAGGCAAGTTCCAGAGAGACATGAACATGTGGAGAGAAATGACGGTTGGATGTGAAAGACCAGCTCTTTCCCAAATAGACTCATGGAAGTATACTGTACCATTGGATGGGTAAGTGTTGTTTTCAAATGTTTGTATTCCAATGATGTTTGAGAAAATCTCATAACTGCCTGTCCTGAGTTTAAAAACTAGTCGTCAGAAACTCAGAATACCGATTGTATTTTGTCTGTTTCAGATTTTATTTCATCCGTTACGGCAACCACAACTCTTGGTATTTCTCTACAACAGTTAACACAAATCATTTTATTTACAATGGAAATGGCGAGAAAATTGCGTTGACACCGATTGAAACATTTAATATTTGAATCATTTTCTGGAACATCACAGCTTTTCAATCTTGTTCATCGAATGTTTTTTATTGATCTTTCTTGGTTTCCTTCACGTTTTCTGTAGCTGCACAGCACGATTTTTCTGCAATTAATTGGGAACATTTTGAAAAGTGAATAAAACGTTATGGTAATTCTGATAGTGTTTTTCAAAAAGGAATTTCAAATATTATCTCAAGATCATAGAATACTGTTATTCAGAAACTAAAAAAAAAACATTACAATCTATAACAATATTGATTGCAGTTTTTTAAAAAGATTATATTGAAAAAACAAAGAATACCTTTTCCTTCTTCTTCCTTTTCTTCTTTATTCTTCGCTTCCGGTATTTTCACAGGACATGTTGGATAGAGAATTGGATCCAAGAAGGTGACCCATCGCTCCGGCAAGAATCTAAATTGAAACCTTCTCAAAATTTAAACTTCAAAACGATATGTTACCTATACACGTATGGCATGATAAATTTCATATAAATTGCCATCATAATCGGCAAGAAGATACATGGTAGACAGACCATTGTTAGAAGATGAAATGAGATGGAGGAAGTCGATGGAGGATGGCGATCATGGCGAAATTTGGAGGAGTGCGGTGGAGCGCGTTTGCCATAAAACCCTCGAAGATGAAATTTTTGAAATTAATATTATGCAAAATAACAGAATTGATGATGGAAAGTACAAAACAGATGAAATAAAATTGAAAAAATCAGAAAAGAATTAGAAGGACTTATACTTTGCTGATATTCCTGACAACTGTATCTACCGCATTCCTACAGTGTCTTCGAATTCAGGTTTATGATTTCATGTAACATCTTGAAGGAAATAGAAAGTTCGGAACATGAAGTTCGAGGAAGAATGTCCTCTTCTGAACATATAACTCAATTTATACAGTAATTTTCGTAGTATTCTCATATGATAGTAGTTCAGATTCACGAAGATCTTTGTGATTGCACTACTGATCCATGAGAAGACTCTTTCAAATAGAGTAAAATATCCATTACCTATTCAAAAAGAGCAGTATGTACACAACCATATTCCCACTCTTCTTTTACAATCACTTCCCAAGTACACCCTTATTACCAATAAGAGTTCATTCTGAATTGTTTGCTCTGAAGTATGAGAGCGTATCTCAAAACAAAAGAAGACATTCTATGTGTCACTTACGACGAGTATTACACACCTCGCGGTCACCGCGCGGAGAAGAAGATGAGCAGGAAGATGGGGTCAGAAAGATGGCTCCGGACAAATGGAACCTCGTTGAAATCACTATTGATCCGAGAAAACCCTCCATATGATCACTCTAATGTTTTTGTTGTTCTAGTCCGTTCACTCATCCACCCACATTTTCATTTTTTTTTCATCTTGTCTGTTGCTTCTTTCCTCTTCTTCTTTTTCTCGACGGGATGTCATTTTTCCCGATTCTGCGTCTCTTTTTCTTATCAATGTTCTGCGGGAACAGCGACCAGCCGGTATAAGAATGAGTCATTTCCTAAAAATGGAATTGGGAAACTCTTCTCAAATATGGTTTTAATTTCCATATGTCTTCATTCATTTTGATGTTCAACTGACCAAATTGCGTGGTAGAAGGATAGTTTATTCTGACTCAGTTCTACTCCCTGTTTCAAATAGGTATTGAGATTTTCACTTTTGATTTTTCATCCTGATTAATCACCGGTATTGAAACCTATCGAATTTTATCAAACACTTTTTGTTCTTCAGATTTAACAATTCTCGGGTTATTTTTCCGTAGTTGAATTTTTCAAAGCTATCATAAAAGACTGTTTTGTTTTCTTTTTTGTTTAAAAATTGTTTTTTTTTTGTGCTAGATAAAACAGATTCGAATACACAGAGCTCTAAGAGAAGATGAATCAGATAAACTCTAGAATAAGTCGTTAATATACTTCAAATGCTTAGTAACTTGAAAATTTCCCCTAATGGATTTATTCTCCATTCTCCATTCTTACAACTTTTCTCGATGTTGATATGGGTATCTAAAACACTTATCTGACAAAAATCAAAAGATGTTTTATTACGCCATCAACTTCAACGAAACACTCACACAACCTCATCTAACAGCTGTACTGAACATTATCTATTTCCCTATCATCAATCATCAATTCCTCCCAAAAAACCTCTCCGCACCTTTTTCCACCAAACCCTGAAACACTTTAAATGTTCGTTCTATACTCTGAAAAAGCCGAAAAAGCGATGTTTGATTAATTGGTTGTCCCGTCGAATCAATTCTCTTTTTGAGGTAAACCGGCTAATTAACATGAAAAGTTTTGTGTACATTGACACTATATCTGCCCCGTGTCTCTTGTTTCTGTAATACGAGTTTGTATGTATTATGAATGTAGTGTAAAAACGAACATTCTCTCACTTCTATATGGACAGTTTTGTCTCTTTTCGCTCTTCTTTACCGCATAATTTCGTATCGCGCATTGCTTTCCATCTCATTCCAATCTCAGTGTCGATTATCTTTTTCCAAATATTCATCTTCTTCTTTTCCATATCAATATCAGAATTTCCATTTCATCCACTTTCCCGATTTCTCTTTGCTTTATCCTTCGACCTAAATTCACTTTCTCTTTGCCTGCCAACCCAAAAAGTCTCGCACCTAATTTTCCAATTATCTTCCCTCCCCTTCGAAACTTTCCCTTTATTTTCAATTGAATACAGTAGTATGGTATTGTTGTGGTATTTCGGCTAAACCCGAGAAGACCGATGTTCAAAATAGATAAGCCAGTTTTCCGCTTTTCTCGTGTCACACAGCCACACCATATACAAAACACTTTTTTTTTGGTTTTTTTTGGGTTAATCCTCGGTCACCGATAAAACGGTTTGAAGAGTAATGAAACGAACTGTTTGTGGTTTTGTTAGTTGATTTAGTTTTATCTCTTGATGGTAGTTGTGTTGAAACCATTGACGTTTCAGTTCCATTCGACCTGAAGCTTTAGGGTGAGTTTAGGTTCAAGATAGGTCAAATCATCCACTCAGAAAAATGTTCGAATAGCCTTTCTTCGTTTTCATGCCTCGTTATTGATAATCATTTACCGTAGCAACATGGTTTCTGGGTTCTTCCCACATAAAAACTATAAACTTTCTCAATCTCTCCTTCCCAATTTTTGAAACAAGTTTACTACTTTCAAGTAACTTTCTTTTTTTTTCGTTAATCCTCTCCGAAGGAAAAAGGTTAGTTCTGAGAACAGTTTCAAAATGTCGTCTTACTTCAAAAGTTCAATGTTTCCAACATGAATCATTAGGTTGTTTGCTCGATTCTCGCATGAAAAATCCGGTTCTTGAATATGGAGAGAAGAGAGTTTTGGCAGTTAAAATAAGTCGGAATACAAACAATCTTCTCTTCCAACATACTATGTTATTGTTTCTTTTCTGTTTCATTTTGTTTCTAAATTCCAGACAAATGTTCATTCTTCTTTCCCATGAGAACCTCTTTTGTGTTGATTACGCCCACCTTTTCCTTTCACCATCTTTCAAATGAAACCGCCCATAAAATTTTTGTGCAAAGAAGAGGGTCTTGCACCCATAAAACCACAGACTTTTTTTTAGATTTCTCTTTTTATTCTATCACTTTTCCGACGCTTTATCGTTGTTTGCGATGCGTTCTGTGCCGCCTTTCAAGTTGCGGACTGTTTAGATACTGGATAGTTTCGAAAGTTTTCTGAAAAAGAGTTCCTCTGGTTTTTCTGTTTGATCAACGTTCTCAGAAATTATAGTTATAGTTGGACTGATGTAGCATTTTAGAAGTTCGGAAACGGAGCTATCAAAAAAATGAAAACTCTGATTTTTTTTGAAGAACCTAAAAAAGAAAACTTCAATTTAATATTCCGAAATCCTTGCAGTAAAATAACACTTGATTTTCGATGACTTAGAGGCTCCCGCTTGTACAATGAAGTTAAAATAGCTTTTTGATGGAGACTAACAGCTTACTGGTAAGAACAGAATAGTAGGATTCTTTTGAGTTTCAGATCCCTCGATTCTAGTTAACAATGATATCCACGTGGATTTTCTTCTCTTCTTCCAATTTTTCATTCCTTTATCTTATTTATCCTCTTCCAGCAGATGTTATGTGTTGTCCTCGTTTTTCTTCTTCCATATCATCCCAATTTCTCTTATTCCATCGCTTATCCCTCGTTGTCGCCGCCGCGCTTTTTTTGTAATCCCCTCCCTCTTTTCCTGCCATCAGTCGAATTTTGTGAGCCGAAAGTGTAAAATGGGCTCCCGGCAGGGAAGATGATGGACTGTGTCATCAGAAGAGATGCAGACATTCTTCAGAGTTCTGTGTCATGCCGGGACTCCTCCAAGGGGACCCTTCTGCCCCTTTCTCTTTTCCAGTGAAGACACCTAAACATACTAAACACCGGCTCCCATCGTCCAGTTCCCACCACCTCAAAGGTCTCCTCCTAATATGAGTTACCTCTCACCACTTCCTCATTATTCTAGTCCAAGGTACATTATTTGAAAGTTGACACCTTTTTGTGTTTTGTACTTGTTGTCTTTGAAGTCGTTTTTTTCTGTTTTTTGTTCAGTTTTTTTTTTGAGAAATGTAATGTTAACCATGTGACAATATAATCGTTTCAGCTTGGGTCGTGCTCGCTCTTATAGCACTCTTCCCCGTTCGCTTGACGATTCTGATCTATGGGACCCCCGCCTCCGCCTCCACCACCCCCTCTACTCCCATCCGTAAGTTGGTAATGGTGAACGACTGTATAGAAGCTAAGGAAAGCTTAGATGAAAAGGGATGTGAAAAATCGATAGGTTTAAAGTAGTATGATAGACTGTGTTGAAATCCATTCTGTTGTTTCTGGTAAACACAAGAAGAAAAAGATGAGAGATAGAATCAGAAATCACAAATTCAGTTGGAGTAAACGGATCTAATAATTCAATACCAAACCACAGAACTGCGTTCATTTAACCTCAAATCACTTCAATAAAGTATAGACATGATTGTCGTTTCGGAGAACTATTCAAAGCTTTGTTCTTCTATTGAACTATGGTTTTTCTTAGCATCAGCTGTCAAAAATTATCAACAAAGTACTATCAAATAATTATCAACAAGAGAGCCAGAGATTCTGTTATCGAGGCTCCCTGAACTCTCATATTCAAAAATACCCACTATGATAAGCCGTAGAAGATTACTGCAACTCACAAGATTTATATTTGGTGATAACTCCCTAGTTACTGTGATCTCGAAAAACATGAACCTTAAGAACGAATCCCGAAGATGAAAGTTTTGATCAATCCGAGAATTAAGTTGAAGTTACTAACTGTTCATTTCCAGGGAGAGATATTACCATCTCGCAAATGGAAAACAGAGAATGCACCACGACGTAACAACAATCCCCCACCTGCGCCGCCCAAGCCGTCCCGTCCCACAGTGGACGCTGCGGCACTACAGCACGCTGCCTCTCGTCTGCGCAAGACCGGCTACAACGAACCGATTCGAGGTGACATCGAGAATCTATCCGATGGACGAGTGGACCGATCGGATCAACGAATGCCTGACGGAGATCGGACGTACCGCGCGCAGCTCCAACAACTGGTTGAGCAGAAAGCCGGAACAGAGGTGGGATCCGAAATGGGCATCAAAGATTCAAATGTCAATAATTTCAGATTCCTCCTCCGCCCACTTATTCCAACCAATCTCGTCCGCTCAGCGACTTTCATCGAGACCCCAATGCGTTAAGTCAATTCCAGGTAAAACTTCCTCCTTTGGTTCCAACATTTACATTCTTAAATTCCAGCAATCCCGAGAGGCTCTACTTTCATCTTCATCTAATCTTCCTTCATCCAATTATAGCCCAATCAATAAATTTTCATCATCCACATTAACTCAATATGCAAACAAGTCGCCATCTCCACCATCAGTTCGTGATGATGCTACATACGTATCACCATATTCTTCTAAATATTCATATCCTACAAACTTCCGAAGCTATCATAAAGACGACGACTATTTTACAAATACGGCTTCCACAACGGCTACATCAACAATGGCAAACAACAACTATAATGATAATAATAATTCAAATAATTATGGAAACAAAGAGACTATTTTACAATGGTCGGAACCTTACGATCCAAGGTGAGTGTTCAAAAAAGGAACAATCTAAGCTGAACTAATCATTCTTTGCGAAATTCAAATCTGAAATAAGATTTAACAAAGAGTTTTCTTTAAAGTATCGATGTGCAGTTCTGATCCCGGAAAAACTGATCTTTTTGAATTCTCATGTTTTTTTGTAATTTCAGCAAAATTCGACGTTCTTCATCACCAATTCGAAATGCTCGTGAAATGATTCATGAATACTCAACAACAAATTATGTCACCGAAATTGAGCAACCACCACCGCCACCTCCAGTTCCATCATCAGATATGTACCTACAAAAGACTCAAGCTCGTAATTTCCTTCAAAATTCCCTGGCTCGACAACTACGAGATGAGGGTCTGACGGAGTCCCAAAAAGCGGCGAATCGTAATCAGACAAGTGCTCTGAGCGCTTCATCATCATCTACACTTCCATTTGATGTGTCGCGAATTGTCAAGGTCTGTGTATATTCTTGAAAACATAGAAAAGAAGCTTCTGGAGTGGATAGACTCTTCAATCAAAACGAAATGAGTCGTTGTCTATTCAATTCTGAATACAAGAAAAAAAGAGAGAGAGAGAGAGTAGAGAAAGAAGAAGTGGAGCAAAAAAAAATAAACGGAAAGAGTGGATGATTGATGAGCGAGTGCTTTTTTGGTAGCCAATAGTTTGGTTTCCACAGATCAATGATTACCTGAGAGAGAAAGTTCAGAAATTTCAAACTGAGTCAGTCCTGATTGAGTTTCACTCTTAGGATCTGATGGTTTGTTGTTGGAACAGCGATCCCACGTTTGTTTCATTTTATGGTTTTGCTTACGATCCGTCTTTACTTTTTTCAAAAGTTAAATTCACGGTACAGAACACCGGTTAGTTCCAGTTGGGCAAAGATCTATAGAAAACCTCTGAGTTTCCAGCCCTGTGAAGTCATATCCCGTGATGGAGTTTGATTTATGAATATGGGTCTATTTCGAGAAAGTGGGCGTGACACTTCTTTGTTTTTTGAAGTGACGTAGAAGAGCCAGTTTTCCAAAGAGAATTTAATAGGTCTTTCTAGACATACTTTTTTGTAGACGCTTTTGAATATCATAATCCTCCATTGTAGACGGTATTGATGAATATCAGTTAGAAATCAAAAAGAATGATAAGACTTTTAGATCTCCTAGTTTTTGATGAACCGTAAAGTAGGTTCTTGCTAAAAACAGTTCCGCATTCGAAAAACGATTATGGGCCTGAAATAAGGCTGTAGGACTGTATCGTTAGCTTTTGACAAAATCTCCAAAATAGAATCTCCAGGGTTACCATATAGTGTCCTCTTTTCTGACCCCAGAATCTCGAAGATCTCCATCTCAGTCATTATCAAAACTACACAAAAGGGGACCCAATTTTTTCCTTCTTTTCTCAATTTTCCGGTCGAATACCTCTCAATTCCATGTTTTCCGTTTCTCTTCTTCCCTTCTTTTTTTTCAATTGGCAATGTCCGGTCTCTTTCTCTCCTGCTCCAATTTCCACTTCGGACGAAAAAATTGAAATGCATACATAGGGTGGAGACCCGACGCATTCTTTTTCGACACGTCTTCCGTTGTGGAGGGTGACGACGACTCCCAACTTACTTCTTCTACTTTTACGTCTTCTTATTCTTTTCCGGCTGGTCAGAATATAAGAAACGAATGAATCGATTGTTGTCTCCACCCAAGCAGGAGGGGTACTCTTAACTTTTGCCCCTTTTCCATTTATTCTTGCTTCTTCTTTTTCTAGTTGCTGTTGTTGTTCCCTTTTTTTCTTGTTATTTCTGACATACACTCACACCATAATTATGCAAAGATGCGCTTTCTTTTCCTTCTTTTCCAAAGCTTTTCAATGTTTCTTTCCTCTCGGCTTTTTTCTCGAAACGTGGCACATATGCCCGGAAAAGAAACACAAACATTTCAAAGTTTCACAAAGTTTTTTGTGGAGAAGTTGAAAAAAGTGAAGAGAAAGATAGAGGAAGGAAGAGGAGAAGGAAAAAAGAAGGATGAGCAGGAAATTTGAGAAGGTGCTAGTGGAAAGAGAAAAATTGTTGTTTTAGTTGTCAATCTTGTGTAGAAATAAATTTTGAGAGTTATAATTGGAGAACTTTCACCTGTTAGTAGATACTCAGAGGTTTGAAAAGTCAGACATCAGTACTACGTTCTGGTATCTTTGAATTTTCAGTATCGATTACTGAAAAACGTGTTTAAAACTTTGACGGTTATGATTTTAATAGTCGATTCATCTTTAGTTTGCAAGTTTCGAATTAGGATTGAATCTTCAACGATTCCCTTCTACTCTAAATATATATCAAGCTTCTCAGGATAAGTACACACCAAACCATTCAAATTTCAAAAAGAATTGGATCCAGTGAGAAGGATTTACAGAGAACAATTGAATTTTCAAAATGAATTCAATTCAACGATATCAGTATTCAAGTCATTACAAAAACGGAAAGCTGTCCCATTAGAGATTTTCTGAACCTGTTAGATAAAGCGAATCGGAAACCACTGATATGAATCACTGTTTTTTTTTTTCGAAACTAAACCAATTTTTGACACTTTTCTCTAATATTTCCATTCAATTATTTCATAAAAACACTTCAATTTCCCGTAATGGTTCTATCATAAAAACCCCTTGTCTGTTCTCTTCCATTCCCAGAAACCATTGTTATATGTTGTTCTCAAACAATCTCTTTCAATGCTTCTCCTTTTTTTCATTTTTCTTTCCGTTCCATCCAATTTTTTATGTTTTTGTTTCTGTCGGCTCCTCTTTTCCATCTCTTTCGATTTCATTTTTATCGGTCTCCGACGCCTTCAAAAGACATCAAAAACATTCGAACAGAAGACCATGAAAAACACGAAAAAAGACGGAAGGATCCACGAATATTTATTGCTGGATCCTCATGAAATTCGTTGAAAAAATTAATCATTCCTCAAAAATTGAGAGTCTCCGGGGACGTATTCCACAGAAACCGATACTAATTTGGTGTAGCTCTATCGCCGGAGCTCACGTCAAAATTTCCTTCCTTCCTTCTCTTTTTGGTGCCCCCAAAAGTCCTTTCTTCCTTCTTTTTTCTATTTTTGGGCCCAAGAGAAACCAGATGAAAAATTGGAAGTGCTCAGTGAGCACACCAAAAGTTTTGGTTGGGAACCGAATTTAGGTTGAAACTGAAACGAAAAGAAGAGAAAAAGAGAGAGATGGCTCGACGTGATTGTGAAGTTTTTGAAGAAAAAATTGAAAGAGAAGGGGTAGCCTAAAGATAGGAATTGAGTCAAAATAGTTGAAATTGAAGTTAGGAAGTAGAAAAGCAAAAACAAAAAAGTAAAAAGTTAGGAGGATCAAAGAGCACAAAAACAAAACAGAAAGTAATTGAAGCTGGAGCAAGGTCTGGAACCGGAAACACTTGCAGGGTAGTCCGGGACTTTTTTCAATTTACATGATCACTCGAACTGAGTAGATTAAAAGTATAACCTAGAATTTATTGTATGGAGATCTGTACACTAAACTCAACACTTGTTTTCTGATTGATTCAGCACAAATTGATTGACCGTAATTCAGAAAACTGAAATCGAGAATCTAGATTTTCCAACTCGTTGTATTGAAATTACTCTAAACTCTTTTTCTTGTTTTTTAGTTTAGCTAATATATAGGATATCTGAAAATCATGAGCATCTTTGTGTGAATTACCAAATTTCTTGAAACTGAAACTCAGTTTTCATTCGATAGTTCTTCTGCTGTTCCACTTTTCAAAATTCTTCTTTCATTTTTTTTCAATCTCCATTATATTTAATTCATCCGTTTCAGGACGCTTACAACGGCGATGAGGTGGATCATCTGGTACACCAGATGAGAACAAAGCTCAGTCAAGACAGTCCGAGTATTGTACAGTATCCACGTCGCCAACCAAACAACGACGACCTTCGATCCTCGGTTGCCAATTATTCAACAACTACGACTGCCTCAACGACTTCAACTCGCAAAATCATGAATATCAGTGAGTTCTTTCTCTTTCTCTCTTTCTTTCTATGTTTCAAAGGACCACTTCCTGTCGTCTCGTTACGTATTCATTGTATTCTGACTATAGGATCTCATTCTCTTTTTTTCTAGGATGGGTGCAAAAGTAGTGTGGAGGGGGCAGGATCATAGTTTAAGAATGCACTCTCTGTACATATCTTTTGTAACAAATCGTTGTTTTGACTGACTCCTACTCCCCGTGTATGACGTAATGGGGTCCCGGGAGAAACAGAAAGAGATAGGATGTTAAAGTATGACACGTGGTATTGGGTGTGGTCCCTTTTGACATAACAAACGAGTAATGAAAAATGGCGAAAACCTCTTCTTTCCTCCCTCTCTTCCCCAACTGGACTTTTCATCTCAACTTGTTAGTTCGTAACCTCTTCCTCCCACAAACTCTATTTCAAAAATCTAAATTGAAAAATATTTATGTGATCCCCTAAACTCGTGTTCATCAGTAAAGAAGTTCTTTTGAGTTTTGGAAAGTAGAAAAGAGCAGAATCATATTCCCTTGAGAATCCTCTTCTTCTTTTTTTGACGATGTGCGAATTATGACATCGAGGAGCAGCAGGGGTGGTGTTCTGACGACCCGACGTCACGAGGAATAGAAGAAGAAGAAGTGGAAGAGAATAGAAGAAGAAGAAGATAAACGAGATAATATGAAGAATTGAAGTTTGCAGAAAAGGGAAATGGTACTTCGAGGGCAAACCACAAATATGAAAAAAATTTAGCTTTGAACTACCATGTCTGTATTCTCAATTCAGGAACTTTGTCTTTAGAAAGATCTTATTCTGAATCAGAAGTTGTAGAACCTCTTTTCAGGATTGAGTAGTGTGTCTTTTCTAAAAAAAAACCTTCAATGACATGAATTGAAACGGTCTCCAGTCACAAATTTCGATAGAGCTAGACAAAACAGGAAAGATCTGCATAGGATTTGCTCTCAACACAAGACTGGGTTCTAGACACCTCAACAATCTTTGTGGAAAAACAGTCGGACTTTTCAATACTATCAGAAATCAAATCTGATCGCAATTCCCACTTGTTACTAGCTGATATGCATTCAGAATCAATCACTCCCCTAGTGAATTTCTTGAGCATGATTCAAAGAACTTGACAATTCTGACAACGTGTTATATGAAATGCCACCTTTCGCAACTCGTGCAATTGATGAAAATGATGAGTTGAGAGATGAGAGATAAAGTACATCACACCTGGAGACAGATCCGGTTTCAAGTAAACAAGGTTCTAATGTTGCCAACTAGGCTATGAAACTCTTCAAGGGCATCTGAAACTTTAATTGCTTATGTAGACTCGTAATAGATGGTTCTTGAAAACCTAAACTAGATTGCCCATGTTCTGTGGTCTACCCCATTTTCGGAAGTGAGACATGAACGGTTTCCTGTTCCCATAGATCGGAAGTGATGCTGGAGTCTGCAAGGTTCTCATAACTACAGGTGGTCAAATAGTGATGGTAACTAGCCTTCCACCTAAACCAATAACAATTTTGTGGTTTTTCTTTTTATCTTCAATTGTTTTTTTTTCGTCTACTTCCATGTCTCCTCTTCCTTTCCGCTTCATTTTCTCTCAATCCCAACAACCTATCGAAAGACAAATAGTGTTGAACCGAAAATAAATGACACCCAAGAGCACACCGAAGTGATCAGGAAGAGGGGAAGAGAGAATCTTCCTCAAGCACACGCATCCCTTCCAAACAGTTGCTCCACACTCGGGAGACTACGGTTCTCCTGTGCTCTCTTGCTCTATCGAAAGAATAGAAAGAGGGCCGCGCCCTCCTACTCGTTTTTGCCCATCTCCTCCACTTTTTTGTCTCCTCCCTCCAGCTGCCGTTGTCCATCCATCCTCTATCAGCAGAAGGCTTCTCGAAGACTTCTTCTACTTCGTCTTCTTCTACTTTTTTGGTGGGCGGTCCCTTCTTCCTTCTCCTCCATTTTTGGAAGCCACGCCCATCTTGTCCTTCTCATTCTTCTTTTTTGGTTTTTCTCCCTTCCTTTTTCAACTTATTCTACTTTTTGATATATCGTCTACAACAGTAAATCACAATGGCAGATCAAGAAGGTTCGTTTCTCTCTCTGAATACCGTAGTATCTTATATCCTATGCTTGAAGCTCCTAGCTTTCATTCTCTACAAAATCAAAGTCCAAGAAAAGTGTGACCAGTTCCTTAAGTCAACCACTCCTAAAAACTAATAATTTCTACAATATTTACAACTCGGTTAATCCCAAGTTTACACTTTCAATTTCGTCGCCCACCACCCGATGACTTTCCATGACACAATAAACATTTTGAGAAAGAAATGGGAAGAAAAGTGAAACATTATGAATCACGTTTTTCTAGAATAGAAACAAAAACGACAAAAATGGAAGGAAAAACGAAAAAGAGGGTTACGGTAGCAATGAGTCACATGACGTCTTTTGAATAGGGAAAGAATGGTTTTATGAGTTCTATTGAAGTGAAATGAAGGTAGAACAAAACGGGAAACTAATTTATATATTAACATTTGATGGAAGAATACCATTCAATTAGATAAGAATGCAGAAACTCAAAGCTTAACCATGTTCCTAGGTTGTTTCGTCGTTTTTTCTTTTAAGTAGTTTGCATATTCCAATTATACAACATAGTTCTTGCTCATTGGCGCTTCTTATATCAGAACGTGGAACATGTACTTGAGTTTACAAAATACAAGCCATATATCTTTGTTGCTGTTTTTCTTAAAAAATTATTTGTTTCGAAATCAACTTCACCCCAATTACCTAACAAGTCTACATGTGATCGATCCTCCCTCTAGTGTTTTTTTTTTCGAAAAAAGAAGCGAACCCCATCCGATTTATAGCCAATTCTAGATCATAAAACCACCCGTGTTTTCGGTTTTTCGTCTAGGAAATAAACGAGAAAAGACACAGAAAAACAAACAACAAGATTGATACAACAAGATCCTAGATTTCCTATAATTAAAATTCCAAAATAATTATTTTTGCAGATATTTGTGTCGGTTGTGGTAAAGAAATCACCGGTGACCAGCCAGGATGCAATGCCATGGA
>GL380272.1:0-47906 GCA_000143925.2 Caenorhabditis brenneri | reverse complement strand
TCATGCGCCTTTAAAAAAGTCTGATGCGTACTGTGGGACCTTTTATAACATAAATGAAACCGGGAAAAAAAATCAAAATCTGATAATTTTTGACCTACAAACAAACGACGAAAAATACTTCCCATACTGGAATAAGACGTCTGAAAGAGTCGAATGCTTTTTTAAATGCTATTTTTTGGACTGTAAGCCTGGCAAATCTGATCAAAAAATCAACAAGCTCACTGTAATCAAACGTGAATGAAACGCGAAAAAAAAGATTATGAACTTTGTTGATTTTGAGATGAAACAAAGTTCTCAGTTTCAGCATTTTCTTAATTTTGTAAAGATTTCCTTGAGACCAGTTTGATCTTCATTCCTGTTACCATCCAATATCTCAGGTTTTTTTTTCATTCAAAAATCTTGGAAAACTGAGACTTCATCAGTTCAATAAACAAGAAAGGGGTGATCAATTCTTCACTGTTTCTCGTTCCATGTTTTATTCCCGTTTTCAATCATTTCTGGATGGGTGTCTAGCTTTAGGATTTCTTCAATAAATTCACGGAGTTTATCTGAATACCAAACATGTGATGTCGTAACCATTAAATCTTCATTTTTAGGAATAGATGAAGTAGCCTGTTTGAAACTGAAAATGTTTGAAAACCCCATCATTGGATTACTGGTGTAAAAAACCGCATAAACCCAGTTCCTAGTTCAAAAAAAAAACACCCGCGCTAACTGCTATTCGATACAGACCCATTACACTTTGAACTATAAGTTATGTTCTTTTCGAGTTCATCATACATTTCGAATTAATTAGTTTTCAGAAACTCTTTTACTGTAATGACATCAATGAAACTGAAAACGAATTTTCTAGTTAGTCATTTCAAATTGAAACAAGATCTGAACACACCATAATAGGAAGGAAAAGCAAGTCGAAGTTGTTTTTAAACCAATTCGAAGAAAACAATGGAAAACGGAAAACCTCAAAGTAATACAAGAAAATCGAAACACAAAATTAATTTTTCCGAATCTATCAGATAGTATAGTGGCTTCTAATGCAGCTTCCTTTTTTTGTTATCCACTGGTTGTGAAATTTTCAGGTCATTGTTGGCAAAATACATAGCATGCGAAAAATTACTTTCGACAGTAAATTGACATCAGATGGCGTCTTTTGAAAACAATATTCAATTGGAGTGAAATCAAGAATACTGCAAAAATCAAGACTATTTGAAACTGTAATATGTTGATCAATACTGCACTTCTATTACAGGTGATACAAAGTTCAAAAACTCCACTCATCTCTCTCTCTCTCTCTCTCTCTCTCTCTCTCTCTCTCTCTCTCTCTCTCTCTCTCTTTTCTGCCAATCATCACCAATTTATCTAAACGCCACCTCATTCAAAACTCAATCACACTTTGAACCATTAGGAAAAGTTCCTCACTTTATGAGATGGATAATGTGATGGGTGGGGATAAAAGAAAAAAATCATTGGTTTTTGCAAAGAAAAGATTCAACGAGTCATGTGTCATTTGTGCTCTTCAAATGAGTTCTCTGAAGGAAGAAGAAGAGGAAGACAAAAGTATGGATAAAGAGGTGGAGATGAAAACTCAATTGGTTTTTGAATTTTCCGAGCAGATATTTTTTGTAGTAGGAGTACTATTGTTGAGGGAGGAGGAGAGAGAGGAAATTGGATTTCGTATAATCGGAAGGGATTCTGTATACAGCAGGATTCGGGAGTGGGAAATTGTAGGATGGTGGAGTGAGGATCTAGGATTTTCTGCTCCGAATTTAAGGTCTCGAGAATTGATGAGCAATGAAGTTGAAATATATTGAAAGGTTGAGAAACAGTGAAAATGGGATATTTTTCTTGATAAACACTTTGAAAAAAAACTTGATAGACACTATTCTAATATGAATCTTGAGAGTATCTATGCAGTCATTGAAACCGAAAAAAATTTTCTTTTGATCTCACTGTGCACATAGCTCGGATGAGAGAAGAGCTTCGAAACATTTTACAAGAAACACAATAAAATAAAAAAATCAGTAAGAGTAAAACTGAACCCTTAGGGGTAGAAATGGAAACAGGAACATTTTCAGAAATAATTTTCATATCGGTTTCCAGGGATTTATTTTCGAAACTACTGACTAATTATAACATTGTTTGGTTGCCACTCATAGGAATGTACAAGTAGAAGTTAGAGAACCAACATTCAACGATGATCGGCAGACCTGGTTTTTATCGTCTTAATGTAAAATGGGAAATGATCAATCAGGTGCTTGAAACCGAGAATGATTAGTATTGTTCACTTCACCTTGAAACAAATTTTGATCGAGAAAATTGGAATATTTTGGTTACAGAAGATCCAATGCAAAAACTGAATTCAACTTTTTGAAGAATAATAAACTCACGTACAAACCTCAAAGTCAGAACCTGAGTCCGAAGTTAAGAAAACGAAACAGAAAATTTTACTGAAAACAACTTCAATCTCAGTTCCAAGTGGTTTGCTTTTCAGAACTACTGTCTACTCTGAATGATTACTGAATACTGAAAATGGATATAATCCTCAAGATCGAAATTCATCGAAAATCCTGATACAAAAATAGTGAAAATAAACCTCGGTCACTGATTCTCACTGCTTTAAAAATGAAACTTTCGTTATTTTTGGCGCGGGTTCGTCGAAAGGGATTCAGAAAAAAAGAGCAGCAAGCACTTTTGGGTGATCCCATTTCTCCTCTTCTCTCACTTCAGACGCAACACAGATATAAATCATTGCGAAACGCAAAAAGAAATATTCTCTGGAGAGTTGGAACACACACTCTCTTTTCAAAGCTCTCTTTCAATGCTGGCGACATCAGGGGAGGGGATACTGACCCGACTGATTGATTAGGTGAAAACTAAGGAAGAGAATGAGCAACAGAAGAGGAGGAGGAGCAGGAAGAAAAGAAGGTGATTGAGATTGATGGACTTAATGTACATGATGTGACTACTTCCCCCAAAACTTACAAGTTCTTTGGCTAGAAGTTTTTGAACAAAAAAGCAATAGAAAACTGGCAAAATTATGTACTCATCTGTTTTATTCGATACAGTAAAACTAAGACCTAATAATCAGATACAACTGATTTTCTTACATTTGGACCAGGCAAAAACAGCTGAGGAGAGGGCAAAAAAGAATGAAGAATTCAATAATATGAATATCAAAAAAAAAAAAACTTAAATGCACAGGCCAAGGCCGTTCAACTATCATTCTTTATAATGTTAACATTGTTTTTTCAAAGCAGGATGTATCGGTTAGCTTCAGAGCTAACAAAAAAGGTTTCAACTAACGAAGTGTTCAGAATGTATTATTGAAAAAAAAAAGTTAAATTAATATTTTTTGGAAGTTTGCAAAGGCGACCAAGATAAACTGTCCTGAATGTTTAGTACTCTAATGAGGTATTTTTTCACTGTTTCGAATAGCTCATATAACAATCTGATAAGAATGGTTAGTAATATTCTTTCAAAACGATTTTTAATCAAATAGGTTTGTACCTAATTTTTTTTCAAAATTTTGAATTTCCCGCCAGAAACATCACTTACCAGTTTCAGAATAGTCATTTACGGTTGTTGAACATTTTCAATTAATTCAGTTACAATAGGGAGGACTAACCTTCTCAGCACTGTTCTTATTGTTCCTCATATTCTTCTGTCTCAAAAAGTAGGCACGATCTCTGTCAGTTGCAATCACGGACACACGTTTCGTTGTTATCGCTCCCGTATTCGGCGTTGGAGGCGTTTCCCGTTTCTGAAATTAGAGAAGTATGTGGGTTACAAAACAAAACTAATTCATTCGAATTTGTTGAACGATGCTGCTACAAAATCATCGTGAGAGTAACATCGTTCAGTGATTTCGTTTTGAAACTGAACCGCTTTTCAGAAATCGTAAATAATTTTTCAAGCGCCACTATAAATTCACGAAGCAACCCACAAATGAAAGAGTGAACAGCTAGGGAAAATTGAATTTGTTTTCAGATTTGTGCACACTTAGCGAAACAAGAATATTGCAAAAAAAGGAATCGTGTTCAATCTTCCGGAAAATGAACACTAACTTCCCAGTATTTTCTGCTTCCAAATCTCACCAAAATATATTGTTTCTTTTATCCTACTCCATGAACAGTCCAGTTAAATTCCCGTTTCTATAACGGAAGAAATTTGTGAGATGTGATCGCATTGTTATTGCATCAAACAACATTTCACAAGAATCGTAAAATAATCACAATTTTTCACTCAAAACGTATGGAAAACAGTAAAAAATTTTAGTGTGATTCAAGATTTGTGTTCATTGGCAATACAACTAGGATTGCAGATTTAGGAGCCATGCTTGATCCAGCAGAAGAAAAACAACAAGGTAGTTGAGTTCTCTGCTTCCAGATACCAAAAAAGCGTGATTCTCCAAGAACTCCAGTACTAGAACATCCCCATTCAAAGATTATGAAGACTTTCAAAAACAGATAACTAAATTTTGATAAAATGCCGATGTATTTTCGTCAAAAAGAAGTCATACCGTCAAATGTAGCGACACTAATCTAAAATTAGTCGTTGTATTCTCAAAACTGAGATGTGATAGCAGAAAATAAACGTGTTTTCAAATTGTTTTCAAACGTTGATAGGTCGATCAATTGAGACAATATTCTCTTCTCAAAACCCTTCTACTGGAATTGAACAAGCAAAATCCCTCCGTTGTCTATCAATGCGAAATCGGTCGTTGTTTTCTTCTAACCCGAGCGTAACAGTAAATAAAAATAAACATGCTTCCAAATCTTTTGCACGTTGAGCAAGAAGTAGAATTGAAGAAGTATGGACAGTGTTATATCGTCCGAAAAATGAACACCGAGGTACCCGAATTTTCTGTTTCCAGACATTGCGTTTTCCAGACATGTTCATTCTTCTATCAACTGTCATTAGCCTAGCTCAATGAATTTAAAAATATGATGACTAAAACGGACGTATTAGTATTGTTATCAATTTTCAAATTATATCGGTTATCAGACACGGTAAACTAAATTTCAACAAAGCGCATTTGCTCACTAAAAATCGTTTTTTTTTCACGCATTAAAAACGATCCACGTATTCTCGTAGTAACGGCTGTTAATTTCTTAACACACCAGAGAAACGGCAAAAAAGTTGAATTTGCGGGAAATAAACACTGATGTTCCAATATTCTCGGTTTCCAAACATTATCAAGATATGCATGAAATTTTTTTCTCAATCTCAGTTTGGTTCATTTTTCTGAAATTATATCAGTTTTAAAAAATCGTAGACCAACTAGTAAAAATATGTCTTGTCACTAAAAACCGTTTGTTCAAACAAGAAATAGATTGATTATCCTTTACTTATCTTTTAAATTTTGGCCATTAATTTCTTAACGCAAAAGAGAAGCAACAAAACAGTGTTTTGAGTTTCTTGAACATTGAGCAAAATACGAAAATAGCAAAAGTTGGTTCATTCTTCCGGAAAATGAACACCAATGTTCCAGTATTTTCTCTTTCCAGACCTCCCCAAATAAAAATAATTTGTCCACGCGCTGCTGATATACTTTTTGCCGTTACTAATCTTTTAGTTTTTTTTTCAGTTTGAGTTATCATTCTTATAATAAAAGAACGACGTGAGGGATGTGTGTAAATATATTTATTTATTTTTTTATTTGTTTATTTGTTTGTCAGTCTCGGCAACAAAAGATTCACGGATTAGACAAAAATACCGTGACCTTTTCTGGAATAGTGAGCGGCGAAGCCGCGAACATCATTTCTGAAAATGAGCCGCGAAGCGGCGAACAAAACAAGACTGAAGCGCCGGAGGCGCGGCAGTCTTGTTTTTCAAAAAAAAATTATCACCCATAGTTTCCTAATTTTACTAGACTTCCATTAAAACAATCTCACCTGTTTATCAAGGCAGAATCCCAATTTTTGAAGTACACGCATAATTATCAGCTCCGCTTCTACTAGAATTAAAAAAAACTGCCAAAATCACGTTTTAAAAAAAGAAGGAAAAAAGAAAAATGAGACAAATCAGGGACCTCAGGGAAAGTGTGTTGATGCGTGGGAATTCAGGAAAAATGAGAAAAAATGGGGGGAAGGGGGACAGCCAGAAATTAGGAGAGGAAAATAGAGGGAAATGGGGGAAAAGGAGAGAATGGGAGAGACCGTCTGTGGAGGTGAAGTGGCAATGGATTAGAAGGTAATCATGAAGGAATTGGAGTTCCAAAAGAAGGGAAGAGGGTGGGAGGAATGGAGAAAAGGTGACCATCAGGAATAACTTTGAATAGTTTTCCTAAATATTTTTATGTCAGTAAGGATGGAATTGATAGTTTTCATTATTTCCAAACAAAGAAGAAAGGAGCGGTCATAATTCAATCTTCTCCATTAGACAACCTGATGAAACAGGAAAAATTTGGAACTAGCTGAATCGAAATTTTCAAAAAATCAAAGTTACATGAGCATCACAAGACAAGAAAGTCTCGAAAGCGGTTATTTTCATTATGAGAGGTTCAAGAATACAGTAAAAACCAAACTTGATTTGTTTTTTTCACAGTGTTCCTTGGTGTAGCTCCAATTCCGAGGCCAACAATTATAAGAATAATACAAAAACTGGAAAAACTGAAGTTCAAAAAATAAAAACTTTTTTAGGCTATTTGAATGAACAGCAACTCATTTTTGTTGGAGCAAAGCACTCAATAATTGGATGAGAAAAATATACAGTTTCCTTGAAAAAGTTTCTTTGAAAGCTTTTGTGCTAGTTCCCTAGATCGACATATTTTCACATTCTATATTTAGCTTCAAGTCTAGAATCAAGAGATCTACAGTATCAAAGTTCAATGCAGGTCTATTTCTATTTTCAGACACTAGAGATTTGCAGAACGCAGGTGAAAGTTTCTTCATTGACGTTAGTTGTAACTTTTGAAGAACCTACAGGTGTTTTTGAATGAGAGCCTTGGAACAAAGTGGATTCGAGAAAGTCAAAATGGAGAGGAGCAATTAGAGATTGAAGAAGTAGCAAAAATTCAATGAAATGATATCATAACACATCAGAGAAACAGTATTTATCAGTAAAAAACTTACCAATTATTCAATTCACTATTCTCCTTTCAACTGGGCACTTCAAGTCCCCCTTTTTGGCGTTCCAACACAAAACAGTTCGGCAAGAAGTGCCGGGTCTTCGGTATGCATACAAACACAAACTCGAGGAATCAGATCAACCCGATTCATTTTAACTAGATTCGTATAAACTGAACGAAACTGAAAAAATTTGCGTTTTTCATTTTTGCTATTCCTAATGCTCTCCTTCTCAACTCACAGATATTCGTTATAATGAGGATGATTATGATTACGAACGCGAATAAAGAAAATCGGTGACATTTTTGATAATGTGTGAAATTGGAGGAAATAAAGCTCTGAAGGTCGAAAAATTTATCGCTTATCCAAATACCACTGGAAATCCAAAAAAAATGAGTGAAACCAGTTAGTTTTTTCGTACGAAATGTAACTGAAAACTAATGAAAAGTTGCCGGTTTCTCAGTTTTTACATTGCTCACGAGTCTGCGAGGCCAAATTAATCGAACTTTTCAATAATGAAACTTCAAACTATTGGTCGATAGAATGAGCAAAAAGATAAACATGACCATTTTAGTAAAGGGAAATAGCAATGAAATTCATTCCAATTCTATTATTGGATACCATGAAATCGTATGAAATTATGACACATGAGAGAAACAGTGAGTTATTATTAATTCAATCCGAAATTTTTTGAAAAAAAGTTATCGGTTTCTCAGATGTGAAGTTAAACACGAATTACCTTCAATGCCGATCAAATCCAGTTGAATGTAAGGTAAAAGTCATTCGGAGACAAAGCAAAAAAAGGTCCAATCTTGAAGGCTTGCTTTTTCCCCTGTTTCCAATAACCCATGTTTAGATTTTACCAGGCTAACGAGAGAGAGAGAGAGAGAGAGAGGAAGTAAGATCTTGACTGTAGAGCATTTTTTGGTGCTTTCAGTATGTTTTGTATTGCCTATAAAACAACTTTTCTCCTTCTCCTTCTTCTTCTTTTCCTTGGTCTCCTCCTCCTTCTCTTCTGTCATGTTCCATTTTCAGCATTCTTTCCAGGGAAACTGTTTGTTTTCTATTGATTCAGAATCTCCACATTCCTTATGTTATTTTCAGATGATACATTCTTTTTCAGCCAACTTGGACGATCAATTGTGTCACAAGAGCAATAATAGGAGAGAACGGAAGAGAGAAACTGTAGGAATGGAATTTTTATATTGCTTTGGAACAAGAAAAAAGAAGAATGGGAGCATCTAAGGAATCGAAAAATATAGGAGAACTGAAAATGATAAAAAAATTCCAGCCCACTGAAATGGGAAGAATAGTCAAATTCTAAGAATTATCTGAAGCAGAAAAAAATTAACGTTTCTGGTGGTACATTTAGTCTTCATTGTTTTTGATCAGTTTAATAATTTCGCAATCGATTTAGAGTATTTTCAAAAACTAAAATAGGGGTGCAACCTGATTAGTCCTTCATGAAAAGGGTTTCTCTTACATTTGAATACAGTTTCGAATAACTGTGTTAAAGGAATACAGATCTTTGCTCACAATCATCGAAAGTTATGATCTTCTCACTCTACTGCTTCCTTAACTTTTAGAAGTAGGGTCCTCATTCTGTACTTGAGCAAAAGGTTTATGATCCCAACGGAAATAGACGAAGGGACAAAATCAAAAGTTAATAGTGGAAAAATAAACTTTCAACGTTTCTCATAGTTAATTTGAGCTTCATTTTTTTGATCCGTTTGATATATGAGAGTTCTTGGCGGTAGTTGATTGAAATGTTCTTGAACAGAGGTGGATATAATTAACCAACATTATTATTAGGCCATCATTCATGATGTTTGTTTAGAGACCTCAACTTTTTCCCTGTTTCAATATCTCCAGATAAACACTTTGCTCAAATTATGCTCATTTTACTGTTATGCTCATTTTACATTCCTTATGCTCATTTTTACATTCCGTAGGTACAATCCCCATTCTCTCGATCCCAAGAAATAGTTCTTTGAAGCGAATGAAGTCCAAATAAATATTCAAAACATTTCCTACCAGTAGTAAAAAAGTGGAGAAGAAATTGGAAAGATGTGATGTATTTTTATGAGTCAGGAGGGCAGGAAATTAAGAATAAAGATGAGGACTGGAAAAGAGTGAATAAAGGTCAAGAATCAGAAGCGAATGCTTCTTTTTTAAGTGGGAAATTTTGAAAAAAAAAACGTTTCAAGTCGTACGGATCATGTAGTTATTTGTACTTGGTTTCACTGGAACTGTTTTAACTTTGTCTAGATCTAGTCAATAAAGTTTGCTAACAGTTCCATTTAACATTTAATGGAACTGTTAGCAAACTTTATTGACTAGATCTAGACAAAGTTAAAACTTAGAATTTTCGAAAGAAAAATTAGAGGAAACAAAAGTTAGCACGTCTGTTTCAAAACATTCATTAATAAGAGCAATCAGTCAAACTCAGATTATGATTCTATAACTTCTTCCCACTGGAGATAACATACGTGTAAAAGGAGAAAAAGTGCAAATGACCAAAGGGATCTTATCCATTCGTAGTCTCGCTTTCTTTCTCTCTCTCTTTCTTATAAAAAAGGACAAAAGAATATTTTAAACATAATATCCCGATACTCATACACTTACTCACTCACACATCTACATGACAAAATGGAAGAAAAATAGGAGAAAGAGGTGAGAATGTATTCCTGTTTTCGAGGGTACATTTTTGCATTTTTATGCAATTTTCGTTTTTTCGGAATGGGTGGGAGGGGAAAATAGAGGGTAGGTGGATGAAAATATGTGTGTATTGCTCGTTTTGGAACAGGAAGGGTGATATATGTATCCCTGGTGATGTTTGCTGAAAATTGTTGGACAATGACTTCCTGATAGAAATTAAGTTCATGAAACAGTAAAATTCAACTTTGAAAACTATCGGATTAAAGCCTCTAATGGACAAGGAAGTGAGTTCGAAAAATTAAGATGATTTCCTGTGAAACTTCCAGTCAAGAAGTCGATTGGAAGGAGACGATGGCGCCAGAATAACAAGTGTTCTTATATCATCTTTGTGAAACGGTTGACATTTTTGAAAGGCCTAATCGAAAGAGAACAATGCAATTTTCAAAGAACTCCGACTAAATTATGTTTTTTGAGAGTACTTCTTTTTACATGTTTACGTAATTTTTGTATTTTTCTAATGGAGGAAACGGAGGGTACGCAGAATAAGTACTTTATCCTTATTCTGGAAAAGAAGGGGTGATCGGACTTCAACGAAATTATAATGTTTGCAAAATGACTAGAAATGTTGTTCATCAAACAGTAAATCCCTATTTCAAAATCAAATCTTTGATACAAACAAGTTTATGAGTCAAAATATTCATACTGAGGCCCAATTCATAAGAGAATCTCTTAAAAAGTAAAAGTCTAAACATATAAAGAAAAAACCCATTATTTTATGAACGCTGCTGAAGTCTCTCAAATTTTTAAAAAAATAAATCGCTCCATGAAACAAAATGTTCTTATATCATTTTCGTGAAAAAGTTGAAAATGTTGTTTGCCTCTTCATGAAATTTCATATAAACGATTGGTCATGGCTTTCCACTAGAAATTAAGACTTTGGAACAGTAACAATTAGTTTTTACCAATATGATTTTCCTGTTCCTCATGGGGAAGAACTGACACCTCTGTGATTCAAAGGTATTTATCATTTCTTTTATTAATAAAAATAATTATACAAATACCTCTATTGGAAGAGCTTCAAAAGTCGGAAACATTGCAGCAGAGCTGTAAATCTTAACTTTGCACAGCTCTGATTCGCAGATTGATTTCCTACTTACGAATTTCAAGTGTCGATTGGAAAAATACAGATTGCTCAAAATCAGCTAAAATCAACTGAAAACGAAAGAGTCAGTATACTTTTGAACGATACTGAAGACAAAGTAATATCATATTATTAATATGTATTGTCAATCTCTTCTATATACTAAAGGAATAGCTCTGTGTGTGTGTGTGTGTCTGTCCAGCACTTATCCCTGAATAACTTTTGTACCCCTCGACCGTTTCCTATCATATTTAGCATGTAGTCATGGGTCACCGAGCGCTTCAATTCTATAACGTTTGGATCTCGGGTTACTGTAGGGATACGGTAGCTACAGTAACTAGATGACTCAGCAATAGCTAGAAAACGGGTTCGAAGTGCTCAGAATTGTTCCATTTTTTGCATGTACTACCTAAGGGACCCCAATAGTACACCGTCAAAAAAGGGTGAAGATTACTGTAGGATTACGGTAGTTACGGTACTCCGAAAACTAAACTGACAAACTCTAGATGGATAATCTTCCAGAACATTCTCCCCCTTTCCAGAATCTTCTAGAACTTCCAGAATCTTCTAGAACTTCCAGAAACTTCTAGAATCTTCCAGAAACTTCTAGAATCTTCCAGAACTTCCAAAAACTTCCAGAAACTCCTAGAATCTTCCAGAACTTACAGAAACTTCTAGAAACTTCCAGAAACTTCTAGAAACATCCAGAAACGTCAAATCATTTGATTATTTTGGCGGGAATTCAAATCATCAAAATTTTTGGCGGGAATTCAAATTTTCGAAATTTTTGGCGGGATTTCAAATTAGCAACATTTTTGGAACTGCGGAAGGGGGCTTAGGGTGCATCATTGCCCAGTGATCGAAAAGAGTTTAAGCGTGGCAAATTAACCCCCCATTGAGGAGCGCAGCGACGAACAAAAAGGAGGTGAGCCGCCGTAGGCGGCGCCACCGACTGGTATTTCCTATTGTAAATTCATTGAAAATTGAGTTCATGAAACAGTAAATTTCAATGTTAAAATTACCAATTTTATATTTCTAATTGGTGAAAAATTGAAGATTTTGTGCTTTGCAGTAGTCTTGGTTTTGTCTTTTGATTGAAATCGACTTTAGGCGGAAGCAATCATTTCTTTAGTTAGGTAAATCCTTTTCTAGCCAAAACAATTATTTTTTGAGCATCCTTTTATTAGATTTCATATTATTCTGGTTACGGCTTACCAACAATTGCAGTAACTTTGAAACAAGTTCTTAATTTCACCTTCTGGAAACAGTCATTGTAAAGAGAATGAAAAAATCATGCCAACTAAATTTCTGAATGTATCCCGAACATCTGCTCCCAGTGAAACCGACAAAAATGAAAACATTCCCATTCAAAAGTCCAATCGGAAATTAATGCCGCCCGTATCATGTGATAACTTCCTACTTTAAAACAAAAAAGAGAAATGAACTAACCGTTGAAGAGCTCATTGTGCCAAACCAAGAGAGAATTGTATGTAGGAAACAGTAGGGAAACAAAAAACTGACAGAAATATCGAAAGATGGAGCGGAAATTGGCACCGATTAGATATTTGTTTTGATGAGAAGAGAGGGGAAAATGGGGAGTGAGATAGATGAATATTCAGAGTTATTATGGAAATTTGGGGCAAGGTCTCGTGACTAAAATAACTATTGTAGGAAGGGGAAAAAGAAACTCAGAAATTGAGAGAAAGAGCCGATTTTTTCATGTTTATGACGCTAGTTTCGTGAGAATTCAAACGGAAATAGATTTGGGAAATGGAGGGATGAATGTTATCAGAAGAGGGTAGAGGTGATGTTAGAAATTGTAGTTGTGTGCATGAAGTAAAGCTCGCATCAAATTTGGATACCCCAGAGAGTGTAATCAAGAGAAGTCCAAACAGAAATTTTTTTTGTATGAGATTCATATATTCCTGTATCAGTTAATTATTAAATCAATTACTGTTATCGTGATTTTGTTGATTTTTTTCTAATCGCAGCCCGATGATGCATTTTCCCAGACCCTTTTCTGAACTCACCTCCATCAAATCCGGCAAACTTCCATTCTCTCCTTTTCCCCTTCCTCTCAATGCGATGGATTGCAAGTGTACTGGATCCTGATCCCTACAATTCCCACCGGATCCATGTTGAAGGGAGAACCGCCGACGTGCAGAGTCAATAGATGCAGCTATCCTGCCACGTCGTTTCGTCGGACCACTACTGCTCGCGGAGCCGGGAGCCGAAGATGATGAGGATCCACCAGCATTTTCAACGTCAATGGAGAATCGACGGAGGAATGAGGTCACTGACATTTTGTATTGAGATTGGGTAGATGATGGTCCTGGAACAAACAGTTGCCGCACTGTGGTGTAAGTTGGTTGAGACAATAAAATAGTTTAGTGAAACCGAAGATTCGAGATTATTGGGTGAGAAAAAACAATGAATAGGAAAGGAATGATGGGTGTTTATTACTCTATCGAAATCTCAACATGGAAAAAACAAAGATATGGCAGTTCAGGCATGGGCCTGGCCACTCAGCCACAACGGAGAAGTTTTTTTAGGTCGGCGCCATTCAAAAAACATGACAGAAAAATTAGAGATGAGTAAGAAGCATTAGCTAAAACAATTCGAAACCCATCAACAATACTACTGCGAAAAAAGATTCCAAAAATGCAAGTCATGAAACCGTTTCAATAGTTTTTTATTCAATCATGTCAGCGGTGTTCCGTCTAAAAGTGACTGAGTTTTCAAGTAATCAAAATGCTACGGAATCATCTTTCTCTCGTCATACTTACTTTAACAGGAGCATGAAACAGTAGTCATATAAAATGAAAAAAAAAACAAAATTCAAAACCAGAGAATACCAGTTTTCCGATATTCAAAAACAGAGCTTTGAAATTTCTCCCAGAAATAACCAAAGATTTCTTTTTGAATATTTTCCCTCATCATTATTTTCTCTCGAAGGATCCATTTAGGCATGAAATCGGTGCATCCGAAAACAAAATGAATATTTCTCAGAATAAATTCTCGAACACCAAACATTGGCCACGCCCATTCTATCGGAACTCAATTGGGCGGAGCGTTCCTTGATGTCTTCCACTTCTTCATCATGAAGAAGTAGTGGCTGACGAAAAAAGGGAAGTTGGTTCCGGGAGAAAAAGGGACTGAGTTTTTAATGACTGCTCTTTTTTTGGTCTAATGAGGGTTTAGGAGAATAGAAAATGGAAGTAATTACGGTGCTCAATTCGGAAGGATAATTAAAAATAGTTTCGTGAACTTTTGGTCTATTGGATAAATTTAGAAGGATTGCGAAACATCGAAAATGGGAAAAGGAATGTACGAGAAGATTTTGAAAACTATTCCAGTTTTAGAGAGTTGATTTGAAAAGAGAGAGTTATGTTAATTTTGGTCAGTAAGTTTGATAGAAAAGAGATCGTGATTTTAAAAAAATTAGAAAGTTTGTTCCAGAATGTCTATTAAAAGTTTGACAGCCTACAAAAACAGAGCTCACGATAAAACTGAAATGTGTTCGGAAACTCTTTCCCGGACAAAATACGATTTTTAAATGTTCATTTCAAAAAAAAAAGAGTCCTGTTTCAGTCATATTGTATACAGCCTTGGAATGGTAATAACCACTGATAAAAACTACAGCATATCCGGAAAAGACTTTTTTAGAACTCGTTCAAGCTGATAAAAATATTAGGTTGTTCCATAAGTCTTTGACACTTTTTTCTTTTTTTCATCGCTCATCCTAAAATTGATTTTTTTCAATTTCTTTTTTTTATTTTTGTATGGTATACTCAGTATGTTCTCCACATTAAATTAGATTATAGATAGTTCAATAATGGCCGAGCAATTGCTCCAAGATCACCATGCACTTCGAGCAGTCTTTTTGTATGAATATCTGCAGGGCCACACAAGTAGCGAAGCTCGACGCAATTTATGCACAGTATTAGGCGAAGACATCATCAGTCTTAACACCATCAAAAACTGGTTCAAAAAGTTTCAAGAAGGGAGTTTTGATTTGAATGACAAACCTCGCTCCGGGCGCCCTCGTTCAGATATTGACGGTGATATCTCGGACGAGATGAAGAGAGAGCCGAGAGCAAGTGTCCGTGACATTTCTTCGAGTATTGGTCTAAGTAGTACCACAACCTTCCGTCACCTCCACAGCCTGGGAATGGCTCCAAAATTTGGACAAGTTGTTCCACACGAATTGACCGACGACCAGAAAAGTGTTCGATGTGACCTTGCACTTTCTCTCCTCACTAGAAAAAGAAGGACCGATTGGATCAAGGATATCACCACTGGAGATGAGAAGTGGGTACTCTATGTCAATCATACAAGAAAGCGCCAGTGGGTCCCAGGAGGAGAAGCGGCACAACCGGATCCCAAAGGAGAACTTCACGAGAAGAAGGTGATGTTGTCTATTTGGTGGGACAGCAAGGGCGTCATTTTCCGTGAACTGCTTCCAGATCATGCCACCATCAACTCGAGTCTCTACTGCACCCAACTGGAAAAGATGGTCCTTGCTCATCAATCTCTTCGTCCGAAAGGGTCGAAATTGCTGCTCCTACATGACAACGTGAGACCCCATACAGCGTTGATGACCCGCCAGAAGCTCCAGACTCTCGGAGTCGAAGTTCTTCCACACCCGCCGTATTCCCCCGACTTGGCACCTACCGACTATCATCTTTTCCGTTCTCTTCAAAACCACCTGGCTGGAAAGAGGTTCCATGACCGAGAAGCCGTTGAAAAGGGAATAGATGAATTTTTCGCCTCGAAATCACCGGAGTTCTACGAGAGCGGAATCTCTCAACTTCCAATGCGCTGGCAAGAGGTCATCGACTCTGATAGTCAATACATTAATTATTGAAATTTGTTTCCTGTGAATAAAAATAGTTTTTTAAAAAAAGTTGAAAAGTGTCAAAGACTTATGGAACAACCTAATAGGAAGGATTTTGGGTTCCAAAGGTTTTTAAAAAGAAAAAATTCCTGTTTCTGTGTTCTTATTTTCGTCTCTCAACGAATAGTATGAGTTTCTCTTTCCGATTGTGATTCTATAGCATAACGGAACTGTATTTTTACTAAACAGTCCGAGAAGGTGTGGTAGAGAGGAGAACAGTCACATTACTAGAAAAAAATTATGAAGATTCATTATGAAAACTGAAAGAAACCGCGAAATCTAAGAAGGTTCCGCCTATTCAACGGCCCTGTTATGAATTTTTTGCATTCTAACAAGTCAAACCTTACTGTTTCTAAAAGAGCAAAAGAGATGTGATATTGGAAGAGTGATAGTCTCACGTTCGAACCAGTTCCATAATGATTTGTAATATCTGACTCAAGTTTTCCTCTCTTCCAGCATATTTTTATTTTTCAGGGAACCAAAACAGAAATCTAGAAAAAACTAGGTTTAGGCAACTAGATTCTTCACTTATTAAGACATGTATCTTCTAAGCTTTCAATTCAAAAACGGAAGAGTTCTGTTTCAGCGATGTTGTGAATCTGGTTCGAACTTACATAACTTAATGATATCATAGCAGTCTCGGAGCCAAAATTTTGAGATAACAAAATTGGAAAAGATTTAATTAAAAACTTTGGCTTTAAGGGTACAATTATTTGTCTCATTGTAGAGAGAGTTTCGACCGAAGCCGTACGAAATCCCGGGTTCTGTGTTACTGTATCAAACTTTTCGAAGAACGGCCTGAACTTGTCCTCTCATTTTCTATTTATACAAAATTCATTTAATTCAACGACCCTGATAGGAAATAAATCAAAAAATAGAAGAAACATCTCTGTTTCTTAAAGGTCAAATAAGATATGGTATGAAAACAGTAATAATTCTTTGGCTCATTACATGAACTAGCAAATTACAGATTTCAATATTCCTAGTCATCGATATCTTGTATAATAATTCAAGTTTTTTTCACTCTCCGCATATTTTTATTTTTCAGGAAACCAAAACAGAAATCTAGAATAAACTAGATTTAGACAACTAGATCTACTTCTTCTTTACTGAATTATGATGACTCAAACTTGTTATTTTCTCTTCTAGAGACAGATTTTAGAATAACTCGGCTGTCTGCGGCGGTTTCTAGGCGAAGCTTGGCAGTCTTTTGGGCGAGGCTTGGTCGGATTCCGATTAATCTTTGAGCGGAATGCGCCTAAGATCCGCCGAAACAACGCCCAAACTTCGCTGAGAGCAGCGTAGGGTTCGCTCAAAACTTTCTCCTTTTTTTTCATTTCTAATTTTATTGATTTCATATTCAATTTGAATTAGCGGGAAGCATATTTATTGATGGTTAGAACATGAACAGATAAAAAAGTTAATTGAAAAACGGAACAACAAAGAAGAGAAGTTGAGCAGAATGAATCCGCAAAAAATATTGATGATTTTCTTGATTTTTTGATCGGCCGCATGATTCCAAGCAGGTTTTGCGAATGCTGGAAATACTGGTTATGCTTTGGAGTTGTTCAAATGGAGGCTGCGGTCATCCTTCAGCTTGCTCAGTTTCTCCACGAATCATATCTGAATTTCGCAAAAGGAAAAATGAAAAAATTTGGGTTTGAGCGCTTACCGTGCTGCCCGGAAAGTTCGATCAATTTCTGCATTTGCTTCTTCATTATCAATTCGGTTTGTTCAAGTGGAGTTTCAGTTTTCGTTTTCAAAACTGTGGCTTGCATACTGTTGAGTGACTGTGTGATTTGATCCAGATCAAAATAGGCGGACTTCATTTGAGAATCAACGTTGAGCATCGTTTGAGCGCTGAAATTAAACGAATTTTCGAATAGAAAAAAATAGTAACAGTACATTTGCACTCTCTGAACATCATGTCGGCTCGCAAAACGGCTGTCCAATGGAAATTTGTACTAATGTTTCCAAGTTCTGAAGAAAATTCATATGATACCAAAGCTGAAAATAAAGCCTTACCTTCTCCAGGCACATCGATGGAAGCATTCATTGATCCGACGAGCTCGGGTGTAAAAGCATCCTCCGATTCCCTCTCTGAAAACATGTTTCACTATTGATTTTTATTCCAGTTAACTTACGGAAACGCTTCTTTGACTTCGTTTTTCTCATTTTCGAAAATCCTAACATTCGGTTTCTTTTACAGAAACGTGAAATCTGTAAACTTTGTTTTCCTGTATAATGAAAATTTTAAAATTTAGTTATATGACGAGAAAATGTGAATAAAACAACGAAAAGTTTCAGAAAAGAAAAAAAATAAATGCAACTGTGAAGAATGAATCCGCGCTGCAGACACGCATCGCTCTTAAGATCCACCTAAGGTTCGCCAATCATCGCCAATCTTAGCCGGACGTTCGCCCAAGATGGGGTCAGCTTGTGCCCAGAAGTTGCACTTCTTGCAGTTGTTCTGAACGTTCGCCAACTCTCGCTTTATTTTCGCCCAACATCCCCCTACATTCGCCGTGGTAGTGTTTTCATCTTTGGATAGCCTACTTCCGCCCAAAAAGCTCCCAATGTCCGCCCAAAAGCCGCCAACTCTCTTACTTTCGCCCAGAAACCGCCGCCTACAACCGAGAAGAAGGAGTATCTCTGGAAAGAATTCCAGATCAAAGATTCAAAAGACCTTTCTTCTGGAAACAAAAAGAAAAGGAAGCCATTAGGAAGAAAAAAAGGGAAAAGTGCTAGAAGGTGTCGTGTGAACCTCCTTCAGAGATACCTCCTCCTCCTGCATCCAAAAAGCATGAAATGGACACGGATTAAGGAGCTGTTTGGGAAGAGTTGAAGAGAGAGGTGGTTGGGGGCAAAATAGGAGGATAATGAAGAGCAATGACAGAAGACATACGGAAAGAAGAAGAAGAAGTGTGAGCAACCAACACGTCTTCTTCTTCAACTCCTCAACGCCTTCTTCTGCGCTTCAAAAGAAAACACTTTGTCTCGTTTCTCTTGATGACACTCATCGATTTATGCACTCTCTCCTCTCATTTCGTCTGGAAATGAAGGGAGAATAGTAGTAGTAGGGAAAGGAATAGAAGATGACAGACGGGAAAAAAAAAACGGGGTGCGAAAGGTAAATAGGCTTCAATTTTATGTTGAAAAAAAAATGAGTTGGAAGAAGATGGAGGAGGAGGATGACTTTTTTGTTTTATGGGAAACTAGAGGAGAGGGGGTGGGGTACAAAGATAGGTGCTCCTTCTGCCTAGAATAGAAGTATCCTGATGCTATGGAGCAACTTGAAATCTTGATTTTACAGAAGATGCCAGGTGTCGTTCAGTTTTTGAACTTTCAAATAACCTCTTGGATATTGATTGTTTCATAGTCTTTGTGATAACTAGACTCTGTGAAACATGAATTAATTAATTTTTTGTCAAATAATGACGTTTCAGATAGAGCTTATTTTAATGAAGGTTTTTCTATATTTGCTTAATCCTACCAGAATTTTTAATCGGTTTTTCTCTAAGTTTATATAGGTCTCTGATGAGTTTCAACCGGGGGCCAGTTAGAATAACCAAAACGGTACCGTCTGCGCTTGTCTTTCAACGTCGGCAGTTTTTAGTCACAATCCATCCGCATTTGAAATTTTTTCTTTGCTTTTTGGTGTAATTGAGCCTCATTATTTGGATGCAAATTTTCCTGTTTCTGAAACTGAGTTTATTGAATCACAGTTCCAACAAACCTCATTGTTTTCAACTGCGGTATACTGAATCAGAACTGTTTCTAAATCAGAACTGTCCCGAATCAGAACTTTTTCCAAATCAGATATCTCAAAAGTGGGCGGAGCTAGGAAAAAGTTGTTAACTACAAACTTTTTAAAAACTAAATTTAAAGGAAGTTTGCAGTTGACAACATTTATTCTAGCTCCGCCTACTTTTGAGATATGGACAGTTCTGATTCAGCTTACCGCCTTTTCAACTCTCTATGCTAAACTGAAACGGAATCAGAACTTTTGATCCCAATTTAAAAATAAAACAGAAACCTAAATAATTCATCAAATCCGTCAAAATGAAAGTAGACAAAGAAGAGAAACAATTGCAACAGCAGGAAAAGTTAATGAGAAAAAGATGCGAGAGGACGGCGATCCAATATTGCAGAAATTGGATGAGCAACACGTCGAGCAACTTGTGAACCGATGACCCATATCGCTGATTTCAACACATCCCGGTTGGCAGACTCCACTGCATGACCTTTCGAACATGTAGATATTTGATGGGGAATCCGAGGAGTAGAGGGACCACACCTGGAAAAGGTACTATGAGGGTTCGAAGATGTTGTTGAAGTGATAAATTAAGTTGATTCAGTTTCACGAAGTGCATTCTCCCCAGTTTCTAGCCAAGCTTTCATTGACTTTGTTAAATACATGAAACAGAGATAAGCAACTTGAACTCAACTAGAGGAGTCGTTAGCAAAATATGACTTCATTTATAAATTTATAATCTCAGCAGATACCAAGTCTTCGTACGTACTGAATTTGGTAATCTGACCCAAATTCAATAAAAAGTTTTTGGAACAGTAATAATTCTAAGGTTCAGGTAGTCTCACTTATTGCAGGGGTGAGCTGAACTATCATAGGACCGCTTTAATAAGAGCCCCGATTGAGTTGTACAACTCTTTATGGAGCCGCAGAGCCGGTATCACCCCTGTTCCTGTAGCCTATTAATGATTTTTGTCCAAACTTGTTTTATATTCATCACTCCGGAGTGTCTTATTTTGGCACTATTTTTTTTTAAGTTAATGATATTTTCCATCGTGGTAAATCCTCTTGCATGACAGTTGCTTTTGAAAGAGCTTTAAAAGAGCTTTTGATGCGGGTCTCGCCAATGAGAAGCTTCTTTTGTAGAATTAAAATTTTCCAAAACTGGGCAAGATGCGAATTTTTCGGCTTTTTTGAACAATTTTATGTTTTCCTTCAGGTCGCTATATCTTACTTTTGCACACCTAATTTGACAAGTACAGTGATCAACCAATATCACAGCTAGCGGACCTACCGTGAGGTAGACCCCCGCCGCTGTAGCAGGCTCGCCAATAGTGGCAAGACCCATCCAACTGTATTGCAATTCGAATGCTGTCCTATTGACTGCCAACTCATATCAAGTTTTTGAAACAGTAATTATTTTTTCCTGTTTCCAGCGTCCTCGACTATATTAGTCTCTGTCTCATTAAAAAAATGGAAGGTTCTCATTATTACTTATATATTTTCGGCGGCTCATAAATATTATGATGAGATTCTGAATTCCTGTTTATGAATACATGCTCACCCTCTCCCACATTAAATACCAATCTCGAAAACAATTTTATGCGAACCAAAAAAAAACTAAATCGAGCATTTCCGATTAATGCATTTCTCTCTCTCTAACCTGACACTCTCCCTTCTCACAATCGACCCATCCGGCACTTCGAGCATTCTGGAAGCATGTCGAATTGGTCGTTTCGCCGTAACACGAATAGCATAGATGGGCTGTGGACGATAACGGAAAAAATAGGAAAATAAGAAGACGGAGGGTCATTTGGTTTGAACTATGCAGGGAGGGATGGAAGAAATCTGAATAAGGAAAGAAGAGGAGAAGACGGCGGCGGCGGGGGCTCAACAAGTGACACAAATTGGGATGGACGTTGTATCGAATAGAAACTATTTATGTTTGAGATTTAACGAAAACAATCAAAAAGAGCAACGCTATACTAGAAAACGCTGAAATAATCGATGTTTAACTCCTCTTTCCAGGCCAATGTTTTCTGTGGAAAGTGTCATCGGCATAACTTTGTGTGGGAAGTCGTTTCATTTGACGATACGGTTGTTGTCCGAGATCTGGTTGAGGGAAGAGTTTTTGAATCTTGTTGAATTGAGCACTCGTCATCGATTGTTTACCACCGGCACCAGTTTCTCCAAGAGTTCCCTGGAAAAAATAGATTAGAATCATAGGTTTGGATGGCTAATTGGAGAAAATTCCATAGAATGTTCGAGGGTTTTTTTATGTTATTCTAGTGAGCTAGAAATTTCGTCGCTACCGCACTACGCTCCCACAGTACTGAAAACTGATAAACACCGCTTAACTATTCGTATATTCATTAATTTAGGAGCAGAGTATCTTAGTGTTGAATATCTACTGCGGCGCCATACTTCGAAAGCTGAAGTATAGAAATATTCAAGTTCACATCCTTTATAGTTTCAATGTACAGTTATACCTTTCTAGCAGCTTCCCGATAGGCGGCAGCTTCTTCAGCTCCTTTATGAACACAATCCATGTAGAGTGTGTGTTGTTTCGCGCATGGAACATCGTCAAACTCCCACTTTTTGAGACATCCGAACAACGCTTGCAACTCTTGTGTGCATGATGAGCCTGAATCATGAAAACTAATGCTCACTGTTGTTTGAATAACGACACCGTTTCAGCTAATCGTTTTTTTATAATCACATATTGTATTATTTGAGCGGTTTCTTTATCAAAACTGATCAGTTTTGTGGCGTTTTGCAAACACTTCGTTACTAAAAAACTAATTTTTATAAAACCCACTTGCTGCTCTTGGTTTCTGCCCAGCTTGAACTCTATTCTTCGAAGCGAGTGGCAAGATTTCAGAGAAGACTGTTACTTTCGGGTAGATGGACTTTCCACGTGCCAGCGCTTTTTCTTTTAATAGAGGTGATGAGAATATCATTATTCTGAAATATCTTAATACAAAAACGATGTTTTAGAATTAAAAAAAATAGATGAAGTCAACTGAAAAACTAGCAAAAATGCACAACTTTTCTATTACTCGTCCGAGAGAAGTACACGGGCGTGTCAGTAGAGCGCACTTACTGAATTTCGATTTCACTCAAATTTTTTTCGTGAAATTTTAAAGCATCTCTCTCAATTTTCGCTTCATTTTTACTTTTCTTTCTCAAATTAATGAAAATTAAACTCAAAAAATCAATTTCAGAATGGCCGACACTGAAGAAACCGTCGCTCCACCAGCCGCTCGCCCATTGACAGTCGAAGAACGTCGTCAACGCCGTCTTGCAAAAATATTGGGAAGTCCGGAAGAGCGAATCAATCGGATATTGAATAATGGAGGTGATGAAAACGGAAAACGACATGCTCCAGCAATCGAAGGAGGTGAAGGATACAATATTCTGCCGAGTAAGTTCAAAAATTTTAAAAATTTTAACCGAAATTATCGAATCGACCTGGCTTTTTCCAGAGCCAACTGACAACGCAGTTGCCCCCGTTGCTGACGTGGATCCGATGCTCAATTTCCCGGGATTCGCCAACGGACTTCCAGAGGGATTCCCAGCAGAATTCGCTCAATTCGCACAGTTCTCCGGTGCCGGTATGACTCCACTCAATCAAGGACCTCCAGCGCCACCAGTAAAAGGAATAAACGTTCCATTGGTTGCTGTAACTCTCGGATTGCTCTCTCGTGCCATTATGCTCTTCTCTGGACCCATTAACATCGGAATCATGTGGGCAATTTTCTACGTAACACTTGTTGCTCGATACTCGGCTGCTGGACTCAATAATCAGACTCGAAACGAACTCGCCGCAGTTTTTCAGGCGATGGGAAATGGAGATTTTTTTGAGAAAATTAGTGAGTACTCATCGATTTAGTAGTTTTGCGTTTTCAGTATTAAAACTGTGATAATAAGTTTGAACATTTCAGTGAATGCCGGCTTCAAAATCATCGAATTCATTCAGACGACTGTCACGTTCGCCGCCAGTTTTCTTCTCGCCCACATGCTACTTGAACTTTACGATTTCTCCGCCGACTATCAGATTGTTTTTTAATAACGGGTCCTTTTTGTGTACATAAATAAGCTTATTTATTTATAACTCGAAATAGAAAAAATGGAAAAGAGTTGCAGGTTTCAGATTTTTTCGCTAGGGACTAACCGGACGTTTCTGTGAGGCTTCGATATGAGTCCTACATCTTTTGAAAATGGATTCAAAACTAACCACGAAACGAAATTCAGTTTTTGTAGCGAACTTTTCGTAACCTAGATATTCAAAAAATCGGTAATTTTAGTGCGAAATGTAAACTGAAAATCAGCATTTTTGATAAATTTATTTTCGCAGGAAGCTTCCGGAAGTGAGGAGAATTCAGTGCAAAAACTAGCACTAAAATGGCTGATTTTGTGAACATATAAGTTACTAAAAGCCCGCTACAAAACCGGAACTCATTTTCATGGTTAGCTTCGGAACAGCCCCCAAATTATGTAAGTCTCATAACTAAACCTCAATAAAAATAGGTAATCAGTCACTAATCAGTGCGTTTTGAACAATTTTCGAGAAGCAGTTCTTCACAGGATGCTTTGAATCTTACTGATTCCAAGCACTTCTCATGTTTTACTCCAGATAAGAATTGCGATTCTGACCGGGTGACCAGTACATTTTCCAGGTGCCAGTGATGCTTCTGGAGCTGTTCTTTCTCATTTTCATGTTTTCACAATTATGTTTTCTCAACCCACAATCAATAACATCTCTTCGTAGGGACCGCAAGAGACAGTCACCATGGGAAAGCAATGCGAGTAGCGTATTGCGCAATAAATATATTTGCCAAGTGTCCTATTTACGTCTCCACATTCCACTGGTCCGCACCAGTCGACCTTGAAAGTAGTGTCCGGCTACTCTTAAGAAACATTTTTGTGTGTTAATACTGTTTCTACAAGGGGACAAATCAGCCCAAAAGTATTTTTGTGGTTCTGAGCGGTTCCCTCGGCTTTAATGATACACCTTCAGTGATAAATTAGAAGATTTGAATGACTCATCTCATTTCTCTCATTTGCAGGAAGGCTGCTCTCTTCCAATTGAGCAATCAATTTCTTTTTCTCTTTCCCAAAATTCCATTGGCAATGAAACCAGCACTCTGATCACTTCTTGGATCCCACTTTTTTCTTTTGTCTTACAATCTAATCTCTCTCATCTCTACTCGATATTTCTTTATCCTAAACTCTTTGGCTCAACGAAGTAAAAGAAGAAGAAGAGGTCAGCCAATTGGTATAGAGAGGGGGCTCGAGATAGTGTATGATCGGTGGAGATACGATATGGAGCATCTGCCGATCGGGAGAAAGAAGAGAAGGGTCAACTGGGCAGAGAGATGACACAGAAAAGAAGTTATCTCTTCTTCTTCTTCTTTCGCCCAATGGGACCTTTGGGCCAATACTACGAGAGAAACGTTTTGTTTGTTTTAAGGAGAGAGAGACTGACCCTCAGCTAACCTTCTTCTTCGTTGCGTTCTCGTATCCCTCAAGACCGTACAAACATACTTTTGACTATCTCTCTCTCCCTATAGGTTATTCTCTCCATTCTTGTCTCTGACCCATTATCACTTCTTAATGATGATTATATTGTTTGCGGGTACGAGAGAGAAACGAACAACTTGTACAAACTTTTGGCAGAGAGTGCGCGCGCGAACGTTCCATCCCACCGAAGTTTCGATTGATTTTGATCGAAGTGGGCGGATCGAGCATTTGTTAGCAAATTTCGATAAACAAATTTTATTGCTTTGAAAACCTTGTAAATTCTGAACTTGAAAACTGTACCCAGTTTGTTACTTATTTTTCGAACCCTTCTCATCTGTGAATGCATTAGTGAAGTTGTCTGTCTTGAATAAAGCAATCACTCTAAAAATTGGAGGAGCTTCAGAAGCCTCTTCTTAAAAATTTGGGAAAAACACAATAATTACTGTTTGGAGAAACTTGTAAATTTTAATTTTAAAAACGGTACCCATTTCAACATTTTGAGGTTTTCATTCCGAATTTTCTGAGTAAGCTCATTTTGCTTTTGAATGCATCAGTGAAAGTGAATGAATTTCAAATCTGCTCCTGATATAGGCAGAGTTTCAGAAGTCTCTCGCCTCTTATGGGTACCTAACTGGAATGAAATTAATAATTTTGCCCAACATGAATGACAGTTTCAAGTTCTTTTCAAGACCCGAAGATACGTTCTTCCAAAAATTAGGATTGAACCTTCTTTTGTGTTCAGTAGAAGGTTTTCATCCTATTTATGTCAATCCTTATAGGTTTTACCTAAATTAATTGATTTTGATAGAAGTGAGCTGTTCGAAATGTTTTTCTTTTTTGGTAGGTAACTCGGTAAACAAGATTTACTGTTTCAAGTACCTTGTGAATTTTCATTCTGTAGACGGTACCTGGTTCGTCATACGACCAATTTTCAGGGTTCGCTTACTTCATTTTTGGCAGCATTCTTGAAATTGCAGAAAACATTGGAGTTCTGGAAACAGGCAGAGTTTCAGAAGTCCCGTCTCTTTTGGAAATCTAGCTGAAATGATTTCATGATTTTGACAAACATGAATGCCAGTTTCTGATTCATTTTATGATCTGAAGGAAATTTTTTTCAATAATTGTTGAGACAATAGTTCTTCCACTATTCCTACTTTCCACTATTCCTGTATTCCTACTTTTATCTCCTTTGAAGTTTGATTGAGGAAAAGGTCAAAATAAAAAATTTATAGGTGGTTCGAGCTTTTTAGGGAATAAACACAATATTTCTGTTTTGAGAAACTTTTAATTTTCAATACGTTATGAATTTGTAGGGTTGTTAATGGTCGCCGTAACCAGGAAGAAGGCGCCAGTTTATTTCAAGTAAAATGGTTTTAAAAACCAGTATTTTTCAGACTGGCGAACGAAACCAGTTTCTTTTCCCAAACTGGTTGACCACGCCAGTGTTTTTTCTCGGAAAATACACTGAAAAACTGGAGAACTGGCGTGGAAAACCAGTTTGAAAAACGGCAATGGCGACCAGTGCCGTTTTCTAAACTGGTAATATTCGCCAGTACCAGTTTCTAAAATGGTAATGGTCGCCGTAAAACGGCGTTTTAGCCAGCCTATGGATTTGTAATCTTCACTTTGAAAGTTTTTTTAGCTCATCTTTTATTGGAATTTTCGCGTGAACAAACTATAACATCATTTTACTGCTACAAACATTTGATATTTATTTTCACTTATCTTTTCATTCATTAAGTGGTCTCTCATCTTTCTTATTAGATTCGTTGTATACGTTCATCCTGAAGTATATTATTCGAATCTTCATTTATTTTCTGATGTTCCTGAAACCTTTTCTCAATTTTCTAACGCCATAGTCATTTTTCTTCCTCTAATTCTCCCGCTCTCCCTTCAATCATCCTATCCCCCTCCCTCTCTTATTTCACCTTCTCCCAAGTAACCTTGATGATTATGATTATGATTCCCGATCACATTGATAACTGAACGTCTCCTATCTCTCTCTAATCCTCTTCTGCTTCCATACTATTTCTCTCTTCTTATTCACCATGTTCCCCTTTTTCTTCTCCAACATTTTGCAACTTCTCCAACAGAAGACCATTGTAAATGTGTACTACAGTCCCCTGCAATACCTCCATCTCCATTTCGAATTGTGCAATTGAGGTCTGGGCTCAGATAACAGCTGCTCACCAGACTTTCCCTCTCGTCGTCTCCTTTTCTAAATTATTGCGTTTTATGATAGTACTGGGAGTGGATATTGAATGACGTCATTAGGAGTTAGGAGGGGGAATGGTACGTAATAGAAAGAATTGAAGTATTGAAATTGGAGTTATATGAGATTCCAGTAAAGTAAAAGAATGTTACACACCGTTTTCACCATAATTTGCAGAATTAAAAAAAATATTTTGAAACACAATTTTTTGCAGTTTCTGTGACATGGTTTTTGTGCGGATAAAAACTTAATTTTGCTCACCAACCTATTAGATGTGGTTCTTAACTGTTAGAAATTGATATTGAGTTTTCGGTAACACTTTTTCATATTAATCCCGACTTAAAAATTATTAACTTCGGTTTCATATCTACCTTCCTACTGTCCCAGTTCTTGACTCACACCAGACTCTATAGTACACTTCTCACCGAAAATCTTTCCGTTTCAGTTCATTATTTTCTTCCCTCCCTTTTATTTCCAGTTCGATTCCCTCTCTTTCTCCTATTTCTTATCGGTACCATGCACGATCCATCACACCCCAACACGTGCACTACAGATGTTGAATACCGCAATGTACCATCCATTTCTTCTTCGTCTTCTTCTAATTTCCCCCAGTGTACTCTTCTTCTCCTTCATTCAACCAACTTGCTCTGATTCTCCACGACATTTGTTGCACACACACAGACACTCACTGACATTCAATAAAAAATTCGGGGTGGTGTCGGATCAGAGCATCTAAGAGAGGTGGAAGAAGGGGCCATTTGTCTTCTCCTGTCTTTCGAAGAGAGAGAGGTCAACCCCTTACTCTTCTTCGTCGGAAGACTTTCTGGAGCAGGAGAAGAATTTTTTAGATTCGAACTCTCTTGGTTCTAGATTTTAGGCGAACCTTTGATTTCTTTTTTTACTTAAAAGACTAGTCGCACAAATAATGAGCTAGTTGAGACCAATTGAAGAAACAAATGTTCTGAAACATTAATGATTTTGAGAAATTCAAATACCGTGAAACCTATAATAGAGGTGCACATGGTACATTTGAATGTTCTAGGGTCTTGGCGCTCTTTAGGTTTTTAGTATTGGCCAATCCAAAATTGAGCTAGTTAAGACCAGTTTCAGAAATTAATGTTCTGAAACATTACCAATTTTAGAAAAAACCATAAAATCTTATAAATAGAGGTACACTCATTACGGTATGTTCAGAGAAGTGTATCTCCTTTGTCTTTAGAGTTATCAAAATATGATCAACAAAGGAAATTTTTATCAGTGTTTTTTGAATATTTCATCAGTTGAAAACTTTTTGATAGCTTTAAAGGCAACCGAGATATGTCAATCTGAAGTAGGTGTACTTCTATAACAGGCTTTAGGGTATTCATTATCGGCTCCGAGTTAAAAAGAGTATTGGAGAATCAGGACAAAATTCCGAACTATCGATCATTCACCGCTAGAAGAATGAATGCTCCACCGCTAGCCTGTGAAATAAACTTTATGAAACAGTGTTTTGGTATTTTTTGTTTTTTACAACCTCCTCATATCTGATATCTTTGAATTCTTTATTACTATCCATAATTTTATGAATCTAAAAAAAAATTCTGATTCTTTTTATATTTTTCAGTTCCATCCTCCATACTTCGTTAGTCCCAATTCTATGCTCTCTAAACATAACTTTTCTGTTTCACATTCATCATAACGTCTGAGCTCTCATTACCCCCCGCTTAGACTCATTTGCCAAATCCATTCTTCCAGGTTCCCCTTATCCATCCACCTCAACTAAACCTAAACGTCGTGTCGCTTCATCTTTTTACCACCCCGAAACGATGCGACTGCCGTTTTGGCAAGGGCTTCTGCTCTCGCTACTCTTTATATCCACCCAATCACAAGAACAACAACAACAACATCCCCAACAGAATGAAGACAGGTGTCAAGATCGTTCCTGTTATCCCATCACCGGAAATCTTCTGATTGGTCGTAAAAGTCAATTGAAAGCCTCGTCGACTTGTGGTACCCAGGGACGTCAACGATTCTGTATTGTTTCCCATTTGGAAGAGCAGACGAAATGTTTCTATTGTGACTCTCGTACCGAATGGAAGCCACAACGAGAGCCTTATAGATTGAGTCATCGGTGAGTTTTTATAGATAGAAAAAGGTTAGATGGGAAGGATGGGAATATTGGTGTAATAGTGCGATAAGATTAGAAAAAAAAAAGAGAGAGATAGAGGGGCAATTGATTAATCGAGAAGAGGGTGCACTAGGCACGCACTCTTTTTTCATTCGAATCAGAATGATCGGAGATGGGTTATGAAAAAAAATTAAGGATGAGCAATTACACTTAACACAGAATTACACTAATTAACCTAGTGATGCCATGGAAAATCGGGATTCGTTACTAAACCATCAAAAAAATGTTATGAGTGAAACAGGAAAAATAGTTCTGAACGACAACTTTGGGCTGATTACTGTTTTCCATACAAATGAGCCGGGTTGAACGGAAACCGGGATTTTCCGGCCCTGGTCCGGGTTCTCGGTTTCAAAAGTTTTTCCGATGCCACAAATGGTGGAGCCAAAAAAGCCATCGGCATGATTTACCTTGTTCTAGGTCTAGGTTTTTTTCCCCAAAATCCGGTAAAAATTACGAAAAATCCAGTGTCAAGTGACTGTTCCCACCCCCAATTTTACAAGTCTTCTGTTTTTCAGTTCATAAGAAAAATTTGACGTTTCACATATTTTATTTAGCAATAACTGTTTCATCAAATTTTAGTGAGAATCCAAAGCAGTTTGCACCAAAACCCAAATTTCAGAATCGAAAATGTAGTGACCGAAGTGATGGATGACAAGAACCGTAACTGGTGGCAGTCTGAAAACGGAGTCCAAAACGCCACAATCCAATTGGATTTGGAAGCCGAATTCCACTTCACCCATTTGATCATGACCTTCAAATCCTTCCGTCCAGCTGCAATGATCATCGAAAGATCCGCGGATTTCGGAAAGACCTGGCAAATCTACAGATACTTTGCCTATGATTGTGACAGTAGTTTCCCAGGAATTCCAGAAGGACCACCAAAGAAACATACTGATGTCATTTGTACTTCTCAGTATTCTGATGTGGCTCCATCGACTGGAGGAGAAATCGTCTACAAGGTTATCTCTCCACATATTGTTACGGAGAATCCATATGCTGATGAGATTTCGACGCTGTTGAAAATCACCAATTTGAGATTCAACTTCACCAAATTGCACACTCTTGGAGACGATTTGTTGGATTATAGGTGAGCAGATTTGTTCAATCGTGGTGTCTATCTTAGTAAATTAAATTTAGACGGTGAACAGGGCGAAGAACCTATTTCATGAAACAGAAATAAAGTTTAACTTCCTTCAAAATATATTCTGTTTTTCAACTGGCACATCAGTTTTGTATTTGTTAATTCTTCCGATTGACAAACAAAAAAATCAACATTCTTGAAAATTCAAATTCCAGACCAGAAATCGACGAGAAGTACTACTACGCCATCTACGAGATCGTCGTTCGTGGTTCCTGCTCCTGCTATGGTCACGCCTCCAGATGTATTCCAATCGATCCACACGTCAGCCCGAATACAGTAATGGAACGACCAGATATTGTACACGGAAGATGTGAATGTATGCACAACACCGAAGGATTGAATTGTGAGAAGTGCAAAGCCTTCTACAATGATCTGCCATGGAGACCAGCTATCGGAGATGAGAAGAACGAGTGTAGGCAGTGTAATTGTAATAGACATGCATTGAGGTGTCACTTCGATAGAGCCGTTTATGAAGCAAGTGGTGAGTTTGAGAGGGTTACTGGAGTTTTGGAAGCTTTTTGTTTTGATGAACTAAGAAATGCCATCTAATACCAAATTTTATTGATTTGCACTTATCTCACTTCCATGAAACAGTAAACGTTTTTCAGGATTCGTGTCCGGAGGAGTGTGTGACGATTGTATGCACAACACTCAAGGAAAGAACTGTGAACAGTGTAAACCATTCTTCTATCGGGATCCAAGACGTACCATTGATGATCCCCATGTTTGTCTTCCGTGTGAATGTGACAAGGCTGGATCTCAGAATAAGGTATGAGCTTTTTTTCGGATATTTTGTTTCGTTTTTTGACAAATAACGGGAAAATATTAGCGGATGAATAAGACTCAATGAACATTCGGATCCCTGTCCTTCTTGTGAACTATCAGAAACAGTAATTTTTCTAAATTTTACGAAAATTCAAGGGTGACAAACAATTGTAATGAGTGCTTATGTTATCGATTTTCTTAGGAACTGTGAGGAGCAGTAATCTTTGTTTCTAATTTTTCTGAATATGGCCTAAAAACAGGGACAACCACTAACTGATAAATCAAACCCCCGTTTTTTATAAACTATGAGAAACAGTCATTTTTTCCAAGCTCAATAACTTCTAGAAAATTTCAATCATTTCTTCATCTTCCAGGGAATCTGCGAAGGAGAAGAGGATGCCGAACGTGGCCTCGTCGCCGGAAAGTGTTACTGTAAGACCAATGTCGACGGAAATCGTTGTGACCGTTGTAAGAATGGATACTGGAATCTCACTGAATCGAACATCGATGGATGTGTTGCCTGCACCTGTAATCTTTTGGGAACATACAACAACGAAGGATGTGATAAGTACACTGGAATGTGCACCTGTAAACGACTTGTCACTGGAGAGAACTGTGATCAGTGCTTGCCAGAGCATTATGGATTGTCGGAGCATGTTGATGGATGCAAGGCTTGTGACTGTGATATTGGAGGATCTTACGATAACTCATGTGATGTTTCAACTGGACAGTGCAAGTGTAGAGAAGGATTCAGTGGAAGACGGTGGGTTACGGTTTCAGTAATGTGGTGAAAGAAAGAGAATAAGCTCACTGGTTAATAATACTTGTGTTTCTCTTTCACGTTAAACATGAAACCATCAAATTTTCTTCATGGGTAAAACTGAACCCTCATTCATGATTGACATGATTTCAGTTTTATAAAAAAATATCCCAATAAAAATTCATTTTTCCAGATGCGAAACCGCTGACTCGTCTTTCTACTGTGCCGACATCACCCACTACGTCTACGAAGCCGAGTACGCCAACCTCACCCGTGGAGAAGTCAAAACTCGTGAATGGCCAACCCAGACTCACGAACAAACATGGACTGGAGAAGGATTCGCTCAAGTCTCCGAAGGATCCATCATCACTGTTAACCCAATGGTTGAGGTCTCCCAAAAGTACAACATCATTATTCGTCATGACGGTGCTCGTGATCCAGTTGGATGGGAAAATGTTCAGATTACTGTAGTACGTCCAGAGGCTGAAGGAAATGGATTCTGTGCTGATGCACCACCATCTGATGACTTTTTGATTGCTAGAATCTATCCAGGATCTAGATACATTGAAGTTCAACCAGCTATCTGCCTTGAAGCAGGAGTTCAGTATGAGTTGAGAGTTCAATTCAATGAGAAACGTACTAATTCTCATCCACAAGAACGTGCTGCCGCTAATATCCTCATCGATTCGATTCTCCTGGCTCCACCAACTTCTGAACTCCATATCTTCCAAGGATCCGCAAGAGCTGAACAACATCTGACTGAATACAATCGTTATCAATGTAGGCATCTTGCTCTTTCCCTCACTCTCTTCAAGGATCAACGTAACGAAGTCTGTGAGAGATATGTGTGTCCAGTGGCTGCTGCTCTTCTGAATAAGACGAGTGAATGTAATTGTGATGCCACTGGATCCGTCTCCGGAATCTGTAGTGTTCTTGGAGGACAATGTGAGTGCAAACCGAATGTTGTTGGAAGACGTTGTGACCAGTGTGCCATTGGAACCTATGGATTCGGACCAACTGGATGCAAGAAGTGTGATTGTGATGCTGTTGGATCCCTCGGGAATGATTGTGACAAGCAATCCGGACAATGTGTTTGCAGAGAGAAAGGAATCTATGGAAGACAATGTAATCAGTGTCAACCTGGATTCTGGGGATTCCCTGAGTGTCGTACCTGTCAATGTAACGATCATGCCAACATTTGTGACCAGGCAACTGGAGCCTGTATTGAATGTCGTGACCTTACCACTGGACACTATTGTGACAGATGTCAAGATGGATATTACGGAGATCCAAGACTCGGAGTCGGTATTCCATGTAAACCATGCCCATGTCCAGGAGGACCAACCAGTGGATATCAACATGCAGATACTTGTTATCTTAGAAACTCTGGTAACAATACTCAGGATATTGTTTGTAATTGCAAGTGAGTACTGTTTCACATAACTGTTATTGTTTGAACAGTTCTTGTGCAATGTTAACTTTATTAATTCAAAGAACAATATTTTTCTCGATTACTGTTCCTAAAAGCTGTGATAATCTGACAAATATACTTCCCATATTCCTCTGTTCATCATCAACCCCAATCACTTTCCAGATCCGGCTACCAAGGAGAACGATGCGGTGAATGCGCCCAGAATCATTGGGGATCACCACGTGAAGTCGGAGGAACTTGCGAACGATGTGACTGTAACGGAAACATCGATATGTCAATGGAAGGAAGTTGTGATGCTGCCACTGGGGAGTGTCTCAAGTGTCTTCATCATACCGAAGGACCACAATGTGAACACTGTGTTGATGGATATTATGGGGATGCGAAGTTGAAGACTTGTCAACGGTGAGTTTAGGGTTTTCCAGTCGTCCATAGCATTCACACGAAGAATCAATGAGCCATCGTACTGTGAACTATTTATGGATCACGTGAAACATATTTTCCAAAAAATCCTATCTTTACTGTTTCCATAGGTCTAGAACACTGTAGTTGCTCATTTCGGTTGGTAATCCTGCGAATTAAAAATAAAAAAAATAATTCCAGATGTGTCTGCAACGAACTCGGAACGAACTCCACCAAAGGAGCCTGCGACCGTGTCTCTGGACAATGCCCATGCCATGATAACATTGTCGGAATGCAGTGTGATCAATGCGCCGAGAATCATTTCAATCTTGCAAGTGGCACCGGATGCGAAGCCTGTGGATGTGATCCAAATGGAGTTGTGCCAAATCACGAAGGAGTTCCACATCTTCAATGTAACATCTTCGATGGACAATGTCAATGTAAACAAGGTCGTGGAGGAAGAAAGTGCGATCAATGCGAAGATTTGTACTGGGGAGACCCGACAACTCCAGATGGTTGCCACAGATGTGAATGTAATCCAACTGGATCGAAGAGTCTTCAATGTCACAGAAACAACGGAACATGCGAGTGCCAGGCTGGAAGTGGAGGTGCCCTCTGTAATGAATGTGCAAGAGGATACACTGGACAATGGCCATACTGTAATCCATGTGGAGAGTGCTTCCATCAATGGGATAACATTATGCAAAAGCTTCAGAAGCAAGTGCATGCTCTTATCGACACTGCCAACAACATCGAGGATACTGGAGTCGCTTCTGCTTATGATTCTGACTTTGAGAAGATGGAAGAGACATTGAAGGAGACAAAGAAGATGTTGGCTGATGCTAACATCTCCAAGGAAGACATTGAGGAGATGAGCAAGAAATTGGCTCTTCTCAGAAAGCAAGTTATCTCTGGAAGAGAAAAGCTCGGAGCAATCGAGACAAGAATTTCCAATGTCACTCAGGCTGTTGACTTTGCTCAAAAGGATTTGGAGCATCTTCAAAAGGAGGCTGATAAGGTTACCAAGGCAACAATTGATTTGGAAGATAAGGCTAGCAAGATCAAGGAGGCTGACGTCCTCGGAGCATTCAACATCACCAGAGAATCAGGAGCCAAATCCATGGATGCTCAGAGAAGAACCGATGCTGCCATTGGAAAATTGGCGGCCGCTGAGAACCAGGCTCTTCGTGCCAGTGAGCTTTTGGATAAGAACAAGAATGACTTCGAGAAGCAATATCTTGAGAATGAAGCAGCTCTCAATGAGGCTGAAACTCTTCTCAGCACTCTTGAAAGTTATCTTCCACGTCTCAACGAACAAGTCTGTGGGGCTTCCAGTGCTCCATGTGATGCTCTCTGTGGAGGACCTGGATCATGTGGATTCTGTGGAGGACAGTCATGTATGGAGGGAGCTGTGAGCAAGGCCAATCAAGCAAAGAGTTTTGCCACTGAAGCAGACACCAGATTGGATGAGAAACAGAAGGAAGCCGAAGAAGTGTTGGCTATTGTCAGGGATGTGCTCACAGAGACCACTAAGGCTAAGGCTCAAGCTGAGAAGGCATTCGAAGTTGCAAAGAACACTGCTCAAAGAGCCAATGCTTCTAGAGCCAGTCTTGATAAGATCTCTGAGGAGATTCAAGAATTCTTGAATGCCCAAAGAAGTACTCCAGAACAAATCCGCAATTTGGCTGAGGAAGTTTTGGCGAAGAAGATCAGTTTGACCCCAGATCAAATCACTGATTTAACCGGAAAGATCAGAGAATCATTGGCAAAGATCAATAATATCGATGAGATTCTCAATGAGACAAGAGGAAATAAGAGTATTGCTGCCAATTTGGAAGCAAGAGTAAGTCGATTTTATCTTTTTCATGGCGGTTTTAGACTTTTGCATTAAACGTTGTAACATAATTTCTTTAATCCGGAGCTTCTTAACCTCACGAAAACGTTTCAGGCCGTCCATGCCAACAAGCAAGCAGAGGATCTTCAAAAGGCCATGGAAGAAATCCGAGAGGGACTTCAACTGGCTGAGCAAGCTCAAAACAATGTGACCATCGTCCTCGAGGAGATCGAAAAGATGCAAGCACAAGCTCGCGAGCTTATTGATAAGGGGCGTGAATCCACTGTTGCCGTTGAAGAGAAAGCACAGAATGCCAACACGACATTGAGCGAGTTGGAGGGTGTGATGAGTGGAGTGAAGGTTGAATATCTTCAAATCTCGGAGTCCGCAAAGAATGCCTTGACCACAGTGGATGCGGCTCTTGCTGCAGCAACCAATGCGGAGAAGAAGAATAAGCAGATTCAGGTTAGTCATCTAGCCTCTTATTAGCGTTAAAAGTATAACCTACTTATGAAGTCTTGTACATGAAACATACTTTTTATATCCGTTTCGTGTTTATTAGATAGCATCTAACCTTTAATTGTCCACTACCACTTGGAATTATTTTTCTACCACTTGGAATTATTTTTTCAGTCCGATTTGGAGCGAGCCAACGATTTGTTGGTGAAGAGAATGGAGGGAAATGTGGCTCCACAACAGAGAGCTGAAAAGTTGAGAGAGCGAGCTGGAAAGCTTCTCTATCAGGCACAAAGACACAATGATGACATTGACAGTGAGTTTCTTATCTAAAATCAATTACTAATCCTTAATGTTTTTCAGATTTGTCAAAGGATTCAACGGAGCTTCGTCTCGACGACTACGAGCAGATTCTGACGGATTTGAATGCTCGTTTGGAGAGAGTGAGAAGGGATATTCAAGAGAAGATTGACTTCCACTCCACCTGTGGATAAAGAATTGGAGAATTTTTAAGATTTTCTTATTTTATTTTCTAAAATATTCTTTTTTTTGTTTTTATTAGGCGGTATTCCACACAAATTTTCTGTAAGAAGTAATCTTTTCGGAAATCGATCATGTTTTGTGTTGAACACCGCTTAAAAATTACTCGGTGAGCTATTTTTGGTATTCATTTACTTTGAAAGTTCACTTTTTTTCTTCCAAACTCTCTTCAAATTATCCATTGTCTACTTAAAGGCCACGCCTCTTCCACCACTCCCATCCCGCTATTTGAAACGGTTGTTATCTTTTTATTCACATTGAAAACCCCTGCCTTTTCCCCCATTTTTAAGTTCAAAACCCACTTTTTCTCTATAATTTATAATTTCCTTCCCAAAACTTGCTTTGTTAAACGTATCTCAACGCAAAATCTACATAACTTTCATTTATATTTCATTCACCACAAGTGCCTTATCTATGTTATTTTTTCCTGTTTTTATTATGAACATCGAATCTATAAATATATCAATTTCCATTTTTACGTGTTAAGAATCGCAAAAAAGGTAGCAGTAATACAGTAATATTCGAAAGAAAATAGTCTCGACGAGAAAGTGAATTTGAAACTTCGCCAAAAACCGGAGAAACGCAAAGCCGTGTCGTGCGCATCTCTCGTGCACACCTGGGCTGGCGCGTTTCTCGTGATTTTCTTTTTACACTTTCTCTTTTGCCGACGTCTAAAATTACGTTGTTTTCACTTGTTTCCCGACAACTTTTCTACTAAAATGCATGCCAAAAACATGTTTACCTAGTATTAGCAGTGTAGATTGCGGCGTTTGACAACTTACTTTTTATTGAAACTTGTTTTTAAGTTATTTTCTAAAAGTTTTTGTTCCAGATGAAGCATTCACACCTCTACGAGCTTCAACCCGATCCATACGATATCACACAAAAGAAGACGTGTCGAGTCTGTCTTTTCAAGGATGTTAAAAATGCGGTAAGTGAATAAATCTCTAAACTCCAATTTGAAATTCTATATCGTTTTTTCATTTCAGGCAGAACTCTCGCAGCAATTAAAGGAAGGAAAAATCGATGCGGCTTTGATTCGTGCCGAACTTGTAAGTTTTGGAATTGAAAACGAAGTGTTTCCTATGAAAAGTTGATTAAAAGTTAAGGTTCTCGAACCATTCGTTCTCCTTGCCGCCGCCAATCGGGCTGTTCATCAATCCGCTCATAATCGGATGAGCTGTCGGACTCTATCAGCAGAGCTTGTCTACTCGCTTTCTCCAAGTAGAAATGTAAGTTTTTTATCGAACGAAACCAGAAATATTGATAAAAACTTCCAGCGGGTGAATGACTCATAAGAAATTCGTTATTTGTTATTCATGGGTTTGTTTGTTCAGCGTACTTTGTTGCTAAAACTGAAAACAGATGTACACTTTTTTCATTCCCTTTGATTGAGCCGGTCCAGATGTTTTTGAAAAAAATATTTCGGAACAGATGTTCTTTTAATTGCCGAACGATCAGCAATCAATTTTAGTTTTTTTGGATGAATACCAAAAGATTATCATAAAATATGCATTTTTTGCAGATCAGTGATTCTTTGTTAACATTCGGAATCGCCGAACACTCAACCGCTCTCATCGCTGCGATTTTCGACGACAAATCTGGAAGTGAGATGAAGAAGCTGGCGAAGAAAATCAAAGGAACTCCGGAACCACTGATGTCCGGTCTTCCAAAACTAGCCAATGTCAGTGTGATAAAGAAGATCTATCAAGTCGGAAATCCAGCATTCGCCGAGGAGGGACTATCCGATCATATTGTATCCAGAATGGTCTCCAAGGATTTCGTCTCTTAATCATCATTCCAAAGTTCAGTTCATGTTTCTTTTTGACCAAATTCTTCCCCTAACTCTTTCGAATCGCAAATCTAGTTCGTTTCTGCTTTTCCTGACTAACCCCCTCCTATCTACGCCTAATTCGCTTTTATTCCTATCATCATCATCACCACGAACCGATGCCTTCTTGAACATTGAATACTCCGTATGGATTCTCTGAATTCTGTTCCCATCCGCCACGAACATTTCATATACTGCCTTATCCCGAGCCCCCCTTGATCAAAAACCCACCAAATCCTGTATAGTTTTCTTCATTTTTCGCTGTTCTTTTCCTGTTTCTTTCCCTATTGTAGTTAATAAAGAAGCTTTGTTAGAAATCGAAAATAACCTAGAAAATTGACAGTTGAACTGCTTGTTATGTATTTTGATTTTTAGACTGCTTAATGTAACTATAAGTTTTCAGGTTATCAGAGAAAAGGACTCGGAGAATTAGGTAAGTTTTATTTCGAAAGTAGGTTTTCATTGCGTGTATATTGGGCCCGTATATACAGAAGACGTTGACGAATTCACAAATTCAGTTAGGGCCTGAAAACAAGCGAGAGAATGATGAGAATTCCGGCGGTCGGATAGATCAGACCGTTGCTCGAATTGCACAAATTATCACTGCAGCAGCAGTTTTTCTCGTCGCCAGGTCCGATGCAGCCGTCTTGCTGAAATAATTTCAGAGTTTTTGATAGGGTTCCTGGATATTTTAGCAGAAATCGAAGACATTTTTCGCTTTTCTCAAATAATGCCAAGATTAGGTTTGAACCTTGGCATTTTCAATGTTTCATGTTCACTTTTCACTGTTAGAGCTCATGATTCGGTCAATTTTCATATTCTGGCTCCTCAAATTGTTAGACCGTTTGTAATTTATTTGAATAGGTTATTTGTCAAAATAGCTAGTGACTGCTGTCGAGATGAGCTGTCTTAGACCTGACTTCTCTAGTTTTCTGAAAAAAGATTATCTTCAAAATCTATGTGAACGCTCTCTTTGAAATTAGCTTTCCATTTCCGAGCTATTTCAAATTTCAACAGTTCAGTATAAATTGCCATTAATAGTTTTTGAAGCTGGATTTTCTAACTCATTTTAAATCAAAATTCCCAAAAAACTCACGAAGCATTTTCCAGTTTCTCCACAGCTTTTCGTAATCGTATAACTATCATCTCCTTGCTTGTGTCTTTTCACATAACTATTGAAACAAAAGTCAGCATCGTTGCATTGGACTAAAAATATAAAACTAATGAAATCCAAATTCAGTAAACTCCGTACCTGATTGATATGGTCCTCCGATTTCAGTGGGTAACCGTCTTCCGTTTGAAACTGTCTCTTGACCAACCCAACATTGAATTGCAGCTAAGGCACTGGGTACAAGAACACAGAAAACAGTTAAAAGAATCAGTTTCGTCATCTTTTACTAGCGATCGTACTTCCAATCACTCACTTTTATATATATATATACTTCCCCCTCAACCTATAGTCCTCTAACTTTTCTTCCAGTAAGTACCGATACCAGTTCATCATAGAAATAGTATTGAGCAAAGAGACGCAGAGAAGGTTATTTCTGACTCTGAGGCACAAAAACGATGTAAATATTCGCGAGTTGTTTGCCAAAAAGCGGGATGCGAGAGAGTTTATTCCCAACAAATATTTGCAACTTTAATTTCTTTATGTTAGCAATATGACTTGTTTGAAGTTGGAGAAAAAGTTGTTTTTCAGTTTTTTCTCATATGATGGGATTAGGATGGATTTTTTTCAGATGATCCTTCGACACCGCCAACTTCTTCTTAGGCTCTTCCGACAATATAATCTTCCACAATGTGCTCCATCCTCTTCCTCATCTTCCCTGTTAACCAGTGAAAATGGGGAGAAGTTTCTCAAAAGTGTCACTGATCGGTTAGCAGAGTGTCAAGCTGGAAATTCTTCTGGTATCAATTATTTAAAAAAACAAAACCATATTTTCAATGTTCACAGCCGCCCCTGAGCAAATCAGTTATTGGGAATCGATTGCAAAACAGTCTCGCATTGTGTCGGATACCCGATCTGAATTGACTCAACTACAATCAATTGTAAATGATCCGAAAGAAGCAGAAGAGATGAGGAAACTAGCAGAAACAGATATCGAATCACTGAGAGAAACATTAGAAACAGAGCTAGAAGAGTTGGCATCACGAGTTGTCCCTCTAACAAATCTAGATGTTCTTTCAAAGTGTCAAATTGAATTGAGTAGTGGAGCTGGAGGACAGGAGGCAATGCTTTTCACTGGAGAACTCCTGGATATGTATCAGAAGTTGGCAGCGGTTAATTCATGGAAGTGGGATCCTTTGCAGGTAAAATTGGGCATTTTGCAGCTTGTTTTATTCATACGTATCTAACAGATGCAGGCCTTGCGATGAATTTTTACAAAACTGTAATTGAGGGCTCGATAACATAACGTAGAGCTCGGTAAATTATACATGCCTGAAGACTTGAAGTCACCGACCGATCAATAAAAATACGAATAGGACATTCTAGCCAGGCTCGTTCAGTCCAGGTTGGTCTGGCCGGGGTGCTAGGAATTCAGGCGCATAGAACTGATCAAAGTCCACATTCTGATAAGTTTGTGGGACACAATTTAGATTTTAGAGAAATAATGCTTTCAAGTTTTCTCGATATCACAAAGTTAATCTCTTTCTAGGTCGACAACGTTCCTCTAGGAGGTGTTCGAAGTGCCCTCATCGCAGTTTCCGGAGAAAATGTGTACGCAAAGATGCGCTTCGAAGCAGGAGTTCATCGAGTTCAACGAGTGCCTGTCAATGATTCTCGAATGCATACAAGCACGGCGAGTATCTCAGTACTTCCCGAACCTGAAGAAGTGTCTGTAGTAGTTCCGAGTGATTCTGTTAAAATCGAAGCAATGCGAGCATCTGGTCCCGGCGGTCAAAACGTGAATAAGCGATCGACAGCTGTTCGAATGACTCATAAGGAAACAGGAATTGCAGTGCATTGTATGGATGAGAGGTTTCAGCATTTGAATATTCAGGTGGCAGCAGAATCGGGTTTTAAATAATTATCTTCCAATGCAGATCGCCTACAAACGTCTGGCTGCAATTCTGATGCAACGACAAGTGGATGCAATGCTTGAGAAGATTGTTTCCAAACGGAAGTTGCAAGTTGGATCGAAAGCTCGCGCTGAGAAAATCCGAACCTATAATTTCCAACACGATAAAGTCACCGATCATCGAATCCAAATGTCAATTACTGGAGTCAATGAATTCCTTTCGGCTGGGGAAACCCTTCAAGCGATGATTGATAGACTACAGGAACAGCATATGGAGGATAGACTAGATCATATTATAGAGAATTGTATTGTTGAGTAGATTTATTTAAATTTTGTTTTTTAGGTTTATTTCAGTTTTTGTTCTTGTTTCATCAGATATTCATTTTATTATAAAAATAATAATTTAAAAATTTCATAGTTAGAGAGAGAGACAGCTCGAATTACGTGAGATTCGGACGTTCACGATGAATTTTTCCGATCCGTCTGGACATTTCCGATATCATGTCTTGGCTATCCTTTAACTGAAATTGTATCATACAACAGTGAATTAAACTCGAAACTTACATTCATAAGTGAAACCATGTGAGCCCAGAACTTTCCCTTCGGAAGTAATTGCGTGAACTGAGATCTATAGAAAGATTTGGCACTGTCTCCTGTATCCAGATGACTGGCGAGCTTTTTGAAATCGAAACCAGCCGAATGATCATTGAAGGTATCGAGTTTGTTGAAGAGCAGCAGCCAGTATACTTTTTTGAGAATCGGATTTCGGGTGAGGTCATTGAAAACGTTGATTGTCTTCTTTTGAAGATGACCTTGCTGGAAATGAGATTTTAAAAACCTCCATGTTCCGTAGAAAAATTTGAAAAAAAAAAAACTTGGACGGCTAGAGGAATCGAACTCGGGTCCAAAAATTAGAGAAAGAAACCCTAAGCCACTGAGCTACACATACAGTAGTTAATAGCAGCTTGAGCACTTCTAATTACTAGTCTAGTGAGGACGGAGCTGCGAGGATAATACTCAACTGCTATTCTCTCAAGTGCTACGGGCTGATCAAGTGCTATTGGGGAGGTGCTATTTTCAACGTGCTCTCCACTGCTAGAACTTTGGTCTCAATTGTCTCTAATAGCATATGAAAAATAGCACTCGAGACATAATTCATAGCAGTTGAGACATTGAAAATGGGAAAAAAAACACTTGATAACCCCATACCACTTGAGAAAACGTCAGTAGGTTTCTGAGAAGTTGAAAATTCGCGTGGCTAGGATCCCGGGCGAATTGAGAAACTAACGTAAAAAGCCTGATCGCATAATTCACTGAGATCGATGACGAATACCACCAAATTCGGATCGTCGAAGTGTTGAGTCCACCTTGCTCTCCACAAATGATGACCTGGCATTTCGAGAAGACTGAAAACTTTTTTTCTGATTTTTCATGACCTCCATAAAACCCTTACTCAAATTTATATCCCTGACATGTGACCAGCTCGTAGCTCAATCCGATTGTTTGTGAGTACGACATCATGATATCGTTTTCTGTTGGAATGAAATTCTCCGACATAAAATCGTCGGCTCTGCTGATCAAGAAGTTGTAGTTTTGTGGAAGTGGAAGGATTCTTTGTCTCATTCGGCAGAGATCAAAGAGTTGAGAGTCTCGGAGAGTTCGAATGGATTCGATGACTCTGGGTGTGAACTTTTCTTTGTGACGGTATGTGTCGATTTCGTCGAATGCAAGCTGCTGGAAAATTGATAGGACATTTCTTTTAGGATGGAGCCTGAGATAATTGTTATAGTACATCTGGTCAAACTTGAACCGTTTTTAAATAAATAAGCTTCTGCAGAACCTTGTGGTTTTTTATAGAACATCAAAATGTTATGATTAATTTATGAGAAATGTGTAACATCTCTTATAATAGATTTGAAACAGCAAAAACTGATTTTCAAGAATCAATGTATTGGGCAAACTCTCAACTGTTTTTTTCTGGTTCGTGTGCTACAGATAATGTGTTACATTTCCAATTTTCAATAACTTAACTGCCCTTGAAAGTCATTTCCCTGAGCTATAAACCTGAAAAATAAGACTTGAGGAAAAAGTCATAGCAGTTGAGCCATTAGAAACAGAAAACATAGCACTTGATCACCCAGTAGCACCTGAGAAAATAACAGAAGATTTTATAATAGCAGTTGAGAATCCGGTAAGAGGTTCTTCATGCTCTACTAGACCGCCTAAGACATCCCACCGCTCATCAAAAGAAAGCCTCGACTGTCATTGATAGATAAAAAAGAACTCACTTGCGCTTCGGTGATTGTGACCTCCATGTCTTTACAGACTTTCTGCAACTCTCTGTATACCTGAAAATATTATTCATCTTTGTGTTTCAGTTAACTCAATAACAACAGTACTGAACTTTGATAACAACAGTACTGAAGTAGATAATTCTCTGATCCTATAAGGTACTCGAAGCAGAAGATTTTTTTACTGTTTTAATGCATTTTAAAATGCCAAAACTTTTTGACTCATGGATTATTGTTTAAAAGTTTTTGAAATCAATCATAACAAAACTTACGTTGAGAAGGTTGAGCTGGACACAGTATAAATAATACTGACGATTTCCGACGACTTGCTTTGTGGCGTTCCTCCTGAAAAGCCAACTTTCACCCTACCACTATTTCCAGTAAAGTAAAGCATTCTTTCCAAAAACCTACACCATCTGTCGCATAAATGACGTCTTTCCCGCACCCATACATCCAAGAACCAGTGTTCGAATGGGACCACGAGAGACTGAACCAGCGGATCCCATTATTTGAAAATTCTACAATTCTGAAGAGAAAAAATATTTTATGTATGAGAAAAAAGTTGTGAAAAAAGTAATATTGAAAAAAAGCGAAGTTTCGGTTCTGAGAAGTAGCGGCCTAATGAGACAGGGGCTCTAATGTTGTCTGAAAACCCCTTTGTTACGTAATATACCTTTAGGAATTCCCGAGTTATTTACCACTCGAAAACCTGATTATTATTTTTCAGTTTTTCGGTTTCAATAACCAATAGACCCGTGAAATCATAAGGAGAACAGAAGACGTGGGAATGTGATTTTTGAAAGTTGAATATGTGGGAAATTTTTTGTTTTTTGATAAGAAAAGTATTAGGTTGGCAAGAAAGTAACTGTCCATTGTTCAGCTTTCCCTAACTCACTCTTCAAAAGCTTGGGAAGTCTGTAATTTTCACAATCAATATGTACTTGCATTAGCTCTACAAAACATAATTACTCTCATTTCTCGTTTCCTCCTTGAGCTGGCTACACCCTCATCAAAACCTAGTAAATATAATACGTTTTGAACAAGATTTTTTGGAACTCTAAACTAGAAAATTCGAACAGGTTTTTTGCTCAAAGACAAATTTTTGGCGAAACTTTGCAAAAGTCATCAAACTCTGTGATCATTCTTTTTCCAGAATGAATGGCAGTCTTAGAAATGAAGTGAATGTCAAAAAACCACTTTTGTAGTTCGTGGTATTAAATCATTTTTGATTATCAAGAATGGTTAAAAACTAGTTTTTGTTTATTAACAGTACTAAAAACTATGGAAAATCGAGAGAGTTTCAGAACAATTCACATTTTCAAAAATGTTCGGTTTTTACTATCTGCTCAGTTAATGATTGTACGAGTGTGCCATCCTTGACAAGTGAACTAGGAATTTTTGTTCTTGCTGTCAGTAAAGTACGAACACATACACTTAAAACCCGCATTTGATTAAAAATGAAAAACTCTTCAGTCCTCCAGAATAATCAGAAAACTCTGGACAAACAATGAATTCTGGCTAGTTGCACCTTGTATCACAACTACCGTAGGAATCCCGTTGGTGAACTCAAATTTTTGTGGTGTGTTATTATGTATTGGGAGTGCAAAATTAATGATTTGTCCAAACGTAGTCGCATTTACTCGGATGGATACAGCGCATCAAAGAAATGGACAGTTACTTTCTTGCCAACCTAATACATAGAGTTTGGATGATGTACTTGAGGAGCATTGATATCTGAAGCTTTCAGAATAGGTTACAAGCCACCGTAAAAGTTGAATTTCGGATTCAGTGTTTTCCTGTTTCAATATGTCTATGATCCAGTACTCGTAAAGGTTATGCAATCTTCGGCTCACTAAGATTTATGCCGAATGCTGTGAACTATACCGATTTCTTCAGTTTCGTAACGCCTAAGAATCAATGATAACTCAAAAAAAACCGTTCAGTGTTTTGTATTCAAAATTGATTCGAGATTACAAAGGAACTGAATTTTATCAATAAACATGCTGACTAACAAGGGAGTTCCGTTCATAGTCTGTCTAAGAACTGTCTGAAAATGAAGAGTCGTATAAAATACAACTTGTGAAACAAATTTTCCAGTTTCATCTTGTATACAAGTCAATTCTATTTCGAAAATTTTCATTAACCTTCCGCTAGCTGAGGGAAATTGCTGTAAGTGGGATTATTATTATTAGTTTCAATTTCGAAAGAGTTTGAGATGATTATGAAACAGGAATAAGAGGACAGAAAGTTATGGAATTGAATTTTGTAATTTAAGAAAGTTACACAAAAATAGACTTTTGAACCCTTTCAGAAATGATAACAAACTAACTGGAAGTTTTAGATGAAAAGTTTCCCAGATTCATCTTGTACACAAAAATGTTCGACATCGATGCGGAGTTCAATCCCTTTTGAAAGACGAAAACAATTCAAAACAAGCTGAGCACCTTTTTTATAGCCTTGTTAAAAATCCAGTAAGTTACCGTAACAGTTTTGTTTGGTACATTCTATAACACTGTATTTATCTGATTCTCAAGTTTCTACATGGACCGTATGTTTTCAGTTTTAGAAAATTTTTTCATGATTATGAAACAGGAATAAGAAAAAAGCGCTAGTTTTCCGTAGAAAGCAAGTGGTATTCGGGGACAAACCCTTAAAAATTCAATGTTTTTTTCGGTTTCATCATGTCTAGGAAATCACTTGAACTAAGCAAACTGGAATCGTTTGAAACACTTCACTGCCTTCAGTAATGATTCCCAGCTACTGCGAAAATATCAATTTCAATAAGAAATTTCCAGTTTCAAGAAGCCCACAGAATAGTGTGAGCTAATCGACATCGATGCGAGGCTCGTTTTTCTAATTTTATTTAAAAATAGTCACATTTGTTGGAAAATCAAACTTTTTTGATCGGCTTCGGTGTGCCTAGAATCCGATTCAAAATGAGCAGAATCAGTTCTCAGTCGCATCTCGTGAAGCCTAAAAATTTAGAGTGACCTTTCCCATAATTTTCGTTATTCGATTCTTTGCAGGAGCGCTGTATACTTGACATCTACAGTCATGAGAATACCTTATTTTCACTGAGACGAATGTAGCCGTAAGAGTGACATGCTCATTCACTGAAACCTTTTGTCTCAAATGTGAAACAGATTGAATCAAAAATTCAATAACTTCTAAATCTCAAGAATAACCTTTGAAAACCCCTAAGCAGATTCCGACAACATTTGGCAACAAACCTATCGGAGAGAAATGAAATAAAATCAGATATAATAAAAATAATCTCGTAGTTTGAGCACGGGGAAAAGAGAGAGAGAGAGCGCGGCAATCGAATCTACCTCTATCGAGGTGCAATTCGAAAAGGGAAAACTCCAAAGAATATGAAATAAAAAGGTAGATTGGGAGAAAGGAAAGGAGGAGAAGAAGATTAAAAGGTAGCAATGGAGGGAAAGAAATGGAGAAAGGAGATTAGAAAACTGGACTTACTTTTGATGAAGGTGAAGGGGATAGGTTATAGGGAGAGGGAGGAGTTTCGAAATATCGAAATTCAGAAAAATAGAAAACAAGAGCCGAAAACAAGAGTGTTACACATCGATGAACTCGAAAACATGGCATCGAGACTCTTGACTAACGAGGTATCTGATATCTGAAGAAGAAATGAGTCATGAATCCCGCTAATGATCTCGAAATGGATCTCGTGGTCTTTTAGGTAAAGGAGAAGGGGAGAATTTTGAGTGCACTTTTCTGAGCCGATTCATGAGCCGATTCATGGGCATTAGAAACAGAGAAAAGTTTGTGTTTCGATTTTTTGATTTCTCTGGAAACATACAAATGGGAAGGTAGAAAAGTAATTTGAGCTACCAATAAAAAAATTATGACCGTTTCATGAACATAACTTGACGGGGATTCAGTTTTCCAGTTCATTAAGAATGATGATCCTCCTGTAAGCCATGCACCTGTAGTAGATCCGCTACATCTATTTTTGTACTATCCCAAAAAGACTCTGCAACTTGAGTCATCATATCAA
>GL380271.1:0-45573 GCA_000143925.2 Caenorhabditis brenneri | reverse complement strand
TCGAGGAGACTCCAGTTACTTGGGGGCTATGTATATCGTTTCAGAGCGATTTTTGAAATATGCTCCAAGAGGAAAATGTTCATAGAAAAAGCAATTAAACCGGAATAATAAATAAAAACAATGCAAAAAATGTGACTTCAGTCCTCCTTTAATCTCAATAACTTTGCAGTGGGAGTTCAAGTCTTAATTTGTTGGTAACACAGATGGGAAAAGTGATCAATTTTTGGAAATTTTTTGAAACAGAGAAAACTTTTTTACTGTTTCGAAATTATTTAACGGAAAATTATAAAAAATGCTCATTAGTCTCATCCATTACTGTGCTGGGTCTACTAATAATCGCTCTCTTCCAAACTTCACTACACAAACTATTTTTTAGGAATATTCCAATGTTTCTAGTCCATACGTCGCTCATTATACGAAGAACATGTAATACTTCAAGAGAAATTCTTTACTAAAAATTTTCAGATAGGAGATTGGGTGCTGTGACAAAGACACTAGGTTATTTTTGGAATGTCTCAAAATTTTGGATACATTCTTTCCGACATTTTTTTTACTGTTTCAGAATAGTTTTCATACCCAATTATTATGATCGTATCAATGGTCTTTCAATTAGCAGCGAAGATTATAAAATAACACAAATTTCTTTCAAAAAAGTTCACCTCAGCATCAGTTTCTAGTAATATCTAGCAAATATTACGGAACTGCTCAAAATAAAAAAAAATTATAAAAAGTACAGTATCTCGGTCAAATTTTATCGGATCATTTTAAAAATCAGATTTTTGGAATCAGGAAGCCAAGATGGTTTCGAAAAGTTCATTCTATGAAGCACAGCTGAACAAAAGTTCCAATTTTTCGAAAATTTTGAAACAGAAAAATTTTTTTTTAATTTCTTTTCGAAAATTTTTACCAAATTTTTTCTTACTGTTTCAGAGTAATTTTCATACATGTTCCAATTATGATCCTACCAGTGAGTAATAAGGGAGATAAACAATTATTTTCAGAAAACTTCACTCCACTTTCATATAGCAAAATAACTTTCATCAGGATCCTACCAAAAGAAACCTCATTTCTTGCAGTCTCTGCGTTATTGCTCATAATGAGAACAACGGATAAAAACTACTGTATCCTGGTCAACTTATCTCGGATCACTATAAAAACCAGGTTTTTTGGAATCAGGAAGCTAAGGCGATTCAGAAAAGTACCCACAAGCCCTGGTTCTGGAAGTTGTTCATTTTTGGGTCTTGTCAAAAATTGAAATTGACTGGAACTAAGGCGTTCGGGGGTACTTTTCTGACCCTACATCGTGATTCTTAAAATTTATCAATGTTTCATTCGTATTTTGCTAGACCAATCTCGATAATTTTGCAATGAACCTAGTAAATCGGATTTTTTGTGACAATTGCTCACAATAAGCGTTTTGAGAGAAATTTCAGTTTTCTGAAAATGACCATGATTACAATATATAAATACATATTCATCTATCTGTATCTAAGCCAGCAATATAACATGGTTGAGAGAAGTAGTAAATTTCTCATCGACTTTGAAACAGGAAAAATTTTTTTTTACTGTTTCAAAAAAAAATATTTTACTTAACTTTTTTTCAGATTAATGATTGGAGGAATTGACAAGTAAACTACTTTATTTTGAAATGTCTCGCAAAATCTTCACCGTTGTGAATTAATTTTCAAACTCTTATACTGGTAAAAGGTTGAAAAAATCTGTTTCAAAAAAAATATTTCACTTTTTTTTTTTTTTTTTTTTCATATACACGATTGGGAGTACCGACAATCACCAAACACAGGAAGTAAAAGCTACAAAATGAGACTTGTATCGGGTGAATCCTGTAACGGCATTTGGTTTTTTTGTTGTTTCAGTCTCCTCACTCTTTAGCACTTTTCAGTTGAACCACTTCAGTTGAACACCTTTCGTTGAGGCTGCCGAATTTCGTCGAAAAAGTTTACAATAATGATCAGTTCAGTTCCACATCGAAGTAACACAATTAAAGAAAGAGGCCAATTTTTTGAAAATTTTTGAAACAGAGAAAACTTTTTTACTGTTTCAAAATTGTTTATCGGAAAGTTAGAAAAAATCTCATTAGTCTCATCCTGTGTTGGATCTACTTAAACTCGCTTTTTATCAAATATCACTTCACAAACTATTTTCAGGAATATTCCAATGTTTTTAGTGCATACGTCGCTCATTATACGAAGAAAATGAACTATTTCAAGAGAAATGTTTTTCTAAAAATTCTCAGATAGGAGATGGTACTATGACAAGTACACCAGGATATTTTTAAAAAGTCTCGAAGTTTTGGAAATATTCTTTCCGATATTTCTTTACTGTTTCAGAATAATTTTCATACCTTGCCCAATTATGATTGTACCAGTGGTTTATGACTCAAAGAGTATCATAGAACAACCAAATTTATTTACAGAAAACTTCACTTCACCTTCAGTTTCCAGTAACATCTAGCAAAATTTGCGGAATTGCTCAGAGTTAAAACATCGTTCATGCTACAGTAATCCGGTCAATTTGGTCATATCACTTTAAAAATCAGATTTTTGGAATCAGGAAGCCAAGATGTTCCCGAAAAGTTCATTCTATGAAGCACAGCTGAACAAAAGTTCCAATTTTCCGAAAATTTTGAAACAGAAAAATTTTTTTTACAATTTCTTTTCGAAAATTTTTTGCGGATTTTTTTACTGTTTCAGAATACCGTAAATTCTCCAATTGAGGTGCCCCTCCAGTTGAAGTGCCCCTCCAATAGTGGTGCACTCCGCCGGCGCCTTGGAAAAATAGAGTTGCACCCTCCAATTGAAGTGCGCCCCCAATTGTGGTGCCCTTTAATTTTTTTTCGATTTTTTTGAATTTATTCGAATTTCTCCGTTTCGAATGGTTGAAATTTTGGAAAGAAAAAGAAGATGGATTTTTCTTCGAAAACTTTAGCGCAGAATTTGAAATCGACTAGGAATGTAAACGATTTCAGCTCAAAAAGGCAGGATCCGATGCTTGTCAGAAATTCCTTTCAAGTTTTTGTCGTGTTTCCACAGTTATGAACTCATCGAATTTGCAAATTTTTCACTGGTGAGAAATTTATGAATGGTATAGCATGAAAATTGTCCTTCCGAAAAATAGAGTTGCACCCTCTAATTGAAGTGCCCCTCCAATAGTGGTGCACTCTCATAGGCCCTTTGAAAAATAGAGTTGCATGCACCTCAATTGGAGAATTTACGGTAATTTTCCTACATTGTCCAATTATGGCCCTACCAGTGGATGAGTAAAGTAAGGATTATTTTCCAAAAAACTTCACTCCACTTTCATATAGCAAAATAACTTTCATCAGGATTCTACCAGAAGAAACCTCATTTATTGCAGTCTCTGCGTTATTGCTCCAAATGAAAACAACGGATAAAAACTACCGTATCCTGGTCAACTTACGTCGGATCACTATAAAAGTTAGATTTTTGGAATCAGGAAGCTAAGGCGATTCAGAAAACTCACCAGCCCTGGTTCTGAGAAACTTTTCATTTTTGGGTCTTGTCAAAAATTAAAGTGACTGGAACTGAGGCGTTTGGGGGGGGGGGTTTTCTGACCCTACATCGTGATTCTTAAAATTTATTAATGTTTCATTTGTATTTCGCTTCCTCAATTTCAATAATTTTGCAATGAACCTGACATATAGGAATTTTTTTTTGAAAATTGCTCAGACCCAAGGCTGTCAGACGATAACAGGCCGCGGCCCACGGCTTTTTGCTATAAGTAGGGCGTGGATAACTCAATCGGGCCGTTATTTTACCAGAGTGCACAATTTTTGTGCTCTACAAGGCCGCCTTTGCATCGAAAAGATCCACCGCTAGGAAGCGAGATATAAAAACGGCCGCGGCCAAAAAAGGTCGCATTTGACAGCCCTGCTCAGACCAAGCTGTTTGAGAAAAATCAGTTTTTGGAAGATGCCCATGATTAAAATATATATGTATTCATCTATCTGTGTCTAAGTCAGTAACATAACACGATTGAGGAAAATTGTCAATTTTTCATAAACTTTGAAACAGCGAAGTATTTTTTACTGTTTCAGAAATATTTATAGGAACATTAGTTAGTATCCTCCATGTTTAGTGGACTAATAAAATTCGCTTTTTTACAAATTTAACTACAAAATTTACTATTTTTTACTGTTCCATTTGAAATTATTCTCAAGACTTGTTAGGGCTTTTTGCTTCAGTATCTTCATTTGACTGATTTTTTTCTCAGCTAGATGATTGAAGGAATTGACAAGTAAACTATTTTATTTTGGAATGTCTCGCAAAATCTTTACCGTTCCGAAATAGTTTTCAAATTTTTGAACTGGTGAAAGGTAAAAATAAATCTGTTTCAAAAAAAAAATATTTTACTGAAATTTTTCCAGATAGACGATTGGGAATCAACCACAATTACCAAACACAGGAAGCCCTAAAAATGTGACTATTATCGGGTGAATCCAGTAACTTCATTCATTTTTTTTGTTGTTCTAGTCTCCCTACTCTTTACCACTCTTCAGCTAAACCACTTCAGGACTTAAGCTTTCGTACACCCGTCCTTTTTGGCTCAAAGAGCCAAAAAGTCAACTTGACACATTGACCTCGTTTCCCTGGAATTCATTTTTTGGTTGTTTGGTAGCCCGGGAGCCTCCTCGGCAACTTCATTCTACGTGCAACTTTTTCGGATTCCTCATTTCTCCTCTCCTACTTTCTCCTTATTTTTGAGCTCATCATGGAAAGGTGACCTCCAGTTTTTCAGACATTTTCAGTGACAAACTACTTTTCCAGGAAGTTTTTGCCGATTTTCTTTGGGTTTCTTTTCATTTATCTGGTTTTTTATACAACAGCCAACGTACCAAATTATGGATTTTCGTGGAAAAATTTGAAATTTTCCATTGAATCCTTTGAAGAAATGCACCAGAATGTCAGTTGGGATAGTAACATCACAAAAGTGAAAATAGGTGAATTCAGGTTCCCAACTTGATAATTTCCCTAATACCTCTTCAGAAACCTCATTTGTATTTGTTGATTCTACAAGAGATGTGGAGAATATTTGTGCTCTTCCTGTCTACGATTTCTGGTATGATGCTGTGAAAAATGTGATGACGGGAGCGGATCCGACAAAAAACTGTGATCGGAATTTCAAACCATGGACAGAACTTTCGAACTCGTCATGGAAGATTGTGAGAGACGGTGCCAATTGTTCTGCGAGGTAAGTTGATGCAAAAATACTGTTTTTTATTCCAAAACTGTTATTTTTGGTGCTACCGTGCATTTGAACTGGCCGCATTAGAACTTTTCAGTTATGTAGGTCCCATTCGGTCCGTTTTCTCCAAATAAATCCGCATTGGCCCCAATGGTCTAAATTGGCCCAAAACGGCCCAAACCGGTCCAGGCGGTCGGAATCGGCTCAAATAAACCCAAGCGGCCCAAACCGACCCGAACGGTCCGAATAGGCCAAGATAGACTCTCATGGACCGAACCAATCTTAAAAAATTCAGGCCGTCTAGATCGGCTTAGACCGCCTAAATCGGCCCAAATCGGCTCAAATCGATATAAACGGCCCAGATTGGCCTGGATCGGCTCAAATCGGTTCAAATCAGTTCAAACGACCTGAGCCGGTACAATTGGCCTGAAACGGCCCAGATTGCCTAAATCGGCCCAAATTTGCCTATGTGGCACGAAGCGAGCCGATTTGGGCCGTTGTGAGCTGAACGGAGCGAATCAAGCCTGTTCAAGCTTGTTCGGACCAAACAGTTTTGGACCGATTCGGGCTGTCTAAGATGATTTGGACCAATTCGGGCCGATTTGGGCCTTTAGACCAATTTAGGTCGTTCGGACCAGTTTGGGCCGTTTCGAATTAATTTGGTTCGATTCAGGCCGTTTGGACCAATTTGGGCCGTTTCGGACTAATTGAACGGATTTAGGCCGATTCAGGCCGATGGAGCCGATTTAGGCGTTTTTGACTGATTAGACCGATTTGTGTCGTTCGGATAGACTTGAGCCGGTTCGAACCGCTTTGAGCCAATTCAGGCCGTCTGAGCCGATTTAGGGCTATCATACCAATTTATACCGTTTGGGTAGCCTTGGGCCGATTTGGGCCGATTCGGGCCATTTTCAACTAATTCGGGCCGTTTGGGCGGATTTGAGCCGTTCGCACTGATTTGGTCCGATTCGGGCCGATTTAGGCAGTTAGGGCCGTTTCGGGTCGATTCGGGCTGTTTTGACTAACTCGTGTTGAAACGGCAGATTCCTAATCGGGCAAAACGGACCGGATAGGCCAAACAAAACTGATCAGTTCTAATTCGGGCAGTTCTAATACGGGGTGGCACCACTTTTTGCTGTCCAGATGCATGGAAGGAAATGGTGCCAAGCAACAAGTAGCTATCGGTAAATGGATGAAGCCGGGTAAAGTCTCTTGTGAGTTTTTGGAAGCAGTCTGTTGGGAGAATGGAACGGAAGTTTATGGATGGATTCACACGCAGGTTATTCCAAAGTGAGAAATTTTTCAAAAAAAAATTTTTTTCGAAACTTTGTTTTCAGACCCCGTCCAAATGTAACATCTTCATCAAAAAAGAAACCAAACGTCTACGTATTCTCAATTGATTCGATGGGTACTGGAATGGCGAAACGGTCTCTCCCCAAGTTCCTAGAATATTTCCGGAAGGAGTACAATGGAGTCGAATTTCCGTTTGTGAATAAAGTCGGGGAGAACACGAAACCCAATGCTATCCCATTGTATTTCGGAAAATCGATTGAAAAAGCGAGAAAAGTGACGTGGGAAGAGTTGAAAGCGGATTGGAATTTTACCGAGTATTGTGAAACCTATTTGGATAACTATACATCGATTTTCAACGATTTTGAGAGAGAAGGATTTATGGTGAGTTTTTCCGGACCAGGCCGGACCGGACCGGACCGGACCAGACCGGACTGGGCCAGACAAGACCGGACTAGACCGGACTGGGCCAGACAAGACCGGACCAGGCCGGACCAGGCCAGACCTGACCTGACCCGGACCGTACTAGATCGGACCAGGATGGGATCAGACCAGACCAGACCAGACCAGACTAGACCGGACCGGTCCGAGCCAGATTAGACCAGATCAGATCAAACCGGACTGGACTAGGCCGGACTGAACCGGACCGGTCTAGACCAGACCGTGCTGAACCAGACCAGGTCGGACCATATCGGACCAGATTGGACCGGACTAGACCGGACTAGACCAGCCCAGACCGGACCGGACCAGGCCGGACCAGATCGTACCAGGCCGGACCAGACCAGATCGGATAGGATTAGGCCAGGCCAGGCCGGACCGGACCAAACCGAACCGGACATGAACCAGACCGGACTAGACCGGACCAGACCGGACCAGTCTGCATCGGACCGGACCGGTGTTTTTAATCAAAAATTTCAATTCAGACACTGTCCTTAGAAGATTGGATGCCAACCATGGTTGATGCTTGGCCGACTTGCAAGGGATTTCAATTTGCACCTTCCCACCACACTTTCCGTCCTTTTGCTTCCACCATAGAAGCATACGGAGCTCATATAACTAAAGAACATTTGAAGGGGAAGTTTTGCCGGGAGAAACATCACGCTGTTCTTGAGTACTTGGAGCAAAGCTTTGAGCCGTACAAAGGTATGTTATTGGAGATAGAAAGATAATTTGATCCAAAAGTAGTGCTACCCCGTAATAGAACTGGCTGGATTAGAACTTATCAGTTCTGTAGGGCCTATCCGGTCCGTTCCGCCCGACTAGGCCGGAATCATCTCATTTGGCCTGAATTGACGCGAATCGGTCCAAGCCGGTCCAAACGACTCAAATTGGCCCGAATCAGTAGACATAGGACCAAACGAACAGGATTGGCCTAAATTGGTCCGAACGGCCTCAATCGGCCTAGACAGCCCGAATCGGTCCAAACGGGCTAAATCGGCCTAAATCGACCAAAATCGACCTTGTTGGCCAGGTTAGGCTCGTTTGGTCTGAATTAATCCGATTCAGTTCAATTCAGATTCAACCGGCCTGAATCAGGCCAAACGGCCCAAATTGGCCCGAGTCACCCCTTTTGGCCAGGTCAGGCCTGTTCGGTTTGAATGGGCCACTACAGGCCTAAGTTGGTTCTGTTGGGCTTGCAACGGAGCGAATCGGCCTGTTTGGTCCAACATCGTCCAAATGGGCCCGTTTAAGGTTATTCGGACATATTCGGGCCGTCTAAGCCGTTTTAGGCTAGTATAAGCTGTCTTGGGCCGTCTGGGCTGATTCAAGCCGACCCGGACCGTCTAGGTCGATTAAGGCCATTTGGGCCGATTAAAACCATTTGGGCCGGTTACTGCCATTTGGTCTGATTTGGGCCGTTTGAGCTGATTCGGGACGGCCTACTCGGACCAAACGTAGACCGGACTGGGCGGAAGTGGTCAGTTCTAATCCGGCGGTTCTAATCCATTCGGATCTACAAAGGGGTAGCACCCCAAAAGTAAGTTCTCGGTAAGTAGATTCAGGTGCTTTTTTTTCAGACCGCCCTGTATTAGCATGGACATGGCTAATCAATATTGCACATAATCATGTGGATGGAGTTGCTCGCATCGATCAGTTACTCGTTGATTACTTTCAAAAAAACAAGGAAAATTTTGAAAACTCATTTGTCATTTTTGCATCCGATCATGGATTCCGTTTTGGAGGGGTAGGTATTGTTCGGACATTTGGCAACTTTCACAACTGGGACGTTTTGCAACTAGTTGCGAAACGTCTAGTTGCCAAGTGTCCCGGAGCCCGTTTATTTCAGCATCTTGGATCTGAGTTGGGCAGGTTCGAACGAGATAATCCATACTTGAACATCGCAATTCCGAAACGTTTTCGAGACAAAAAATTCGGAATTCTAGACACCCTCAAAGCAAATTCTCTGAAACTCCAAACACATTTCGACACGAGAGCAACCCTCTTGGATATTTTGAAGGTAAATTTTTTGAAAAAAAATTTTGTAATATTTTTTTTTTTGAAAAATATCCAATTCAGTACCAACCAGCAGCAAAATTCATAGATCGAGACCCTATCAGCATTCCGAACGAGAAAGGGAACTCGTTAATTCGTCGTCAACCTACCTTCCCCAGGACTTGTGCGACTCTTCCAATCCCAAGGCAATATTGTATCTGTCAAGTGGAAAAGTTTCAGATTTTGAAGTTTGTGGAATTCAGAATCAAAAAAGCTAATTTTGAATTTTGTAGCGACACTCTCAAGTTTCATCTCGGTCAAAAACTTCTGGATCATGTTCATGACTTATTGAGCAAATCCAATTACACAAGCATTTGTCGTGAATACAAACTACTAGAGGTGAATATTTCAAATAATTTTTCAGTTTGAGCTCTAGGCAGTGTGTATTGTTGGCTCTGCGTTACTTGGCAACAAGTCAATTTGCAACTGCGATGTTTTGCAACTAACGCCGATTTCGCAACTGACTTCGGCATGTAGAATGGACTTGTAGTTCAACCAAAATGTATTGAAAAACTGTCTTATCTGACTATCTCAAGAACCAAGATCATCATATTTTTTGCGTGGCCATCTACATCGTTTTGTACTAGTTGCGAAATGTCGTAGTTGCTAAACTAGCGAGTTACGAAGTGAAAAGCCGTACTATCGGCAATCACTTATCGATAATTACTGTTTCGAAAAAGGTTTTCGATAATTATCGACATTGATTCATCGATAAGAGATTAATCGGAAATCGTCGATAATATTTTTAAAATTGGATCTGAAAGACCGAAGTTATCCAAACCGGCCCAAACCAGCTTCAACCGGCCCGAAACAGCCCAAATGGGTCCAATCGGCTGAAATCGGCCTAGTTTGGCCCGAACGGCCTGAATTTGCCCAATCGGTTTAGCCGTCACAAACGGCCTTAACCGGCCAGGCTTCGAGTAAAGTGGATACCATGGTGCTACCCCGCATTAGAACTGTCCCGTATTAGAACTTTCCGGATCAGAACCGGGCCATATTCGAGCTCCCAGTTGCGACTCGAGGCTGAATTTTCGTACAGAATATGACATTGTAGCCCTGAACACTTCCTCAATTTTCGAGTTTCCAGATACTTCGGAAATACCCGGTTCTAATCCGGCCAGTTCTAATACGGGTCAGTTCTGATGCGGCCAGTTCTAATGCGGGGTAGCACCGATACCATTCTGGTCTATTTTGACCATTTGGGCCGATTCCAGCCGTTTGAACCGAATCAGGCCGGTTAGGGCCATTTGGTCCAGTTCAAGCCGTTTACAGCCGATCGGGCCCAGTCGTGCCAGTTTAGGCCGGTTTGGGACGTTCAGGCAATTTTGTTCTTCTAGATCCGATGAAAAAATTGTCGGCAATTTTTCCCCAAAGACCTAAACCGGCCCAAAACAACCCAAACGGGTCCAAACGGTTGAAATCGGCCTAGTAACCTAAATTGGTCCGATATTGGCCTAAGCCGACCCAAATGGCTCAAACCGGCCAGGACTAGAGTGAAGTGGGCAGGATTTCGGTCTATTCCGGCCATTTGGGTTGAATCGGGCTGTTCAGGCCGCTTGGCCCTAACTAGATCGATTTGAGCCTTTTGGGTCTATTTAGGCTGGTTTGAGCCATTTGGACCAGTTCAGGCCGATTTGGGTCGATTCAGGCTAGTTTGGGCCATGTAGTCCCGTTTAGGCCGATTTCAGCCGTTTGGATTCATTTGGCTGGATTATACCGGTTTAGGCCGTTTGGTCCGGTGCAATCCGGTTTCAGACGTTTCCACCTATTTGGGCTGGTTTGTACCGGTTTTGGCCGGTTTGGGCCGGTTTAGGCCGATTTGGGCCGTTAAGGCCATTTGGTCCGGTTTAGGTCGATTCGGGCCGTTTGGACTAATTTGGACTGGTTTGTAAAGGCTTAGGCCAGTTTGGGCTGTTTGTGTAATTCCGGTCTTCTACATCCGATGAAAAAAATTGTCGACAAATTTTCATCGTTATTTTGTCGATTTGATTCCGATGAAATGATCGAAAATCGATAATTTTCTCGGTACGGTGTCGATAATTATAAAAAATATACACTGTTTCTATGTTTGATCCCAAAAAAAAGAACAATTTGTTACTGCAATTCTTGATGATTTTACCCATCTAATTTCAAATATTCAGGTGACCCTCTTGGAGTTTGGTTACACAAAAACATGGAACACTTACAACATCGAAGTGAAAACTGCGTCATCAAGTCCCGCCCACTTTCAAACTATGATGACATATGACGGAAACAAAGATTCAGCTAACTTCGAGAAAGTCGTCAGACTAGATTCATATGGCAGAACGCCAGATTGTACAGCTCCTATTCGACATGATCCACTCTGCTATTGTAAAGTGCAGCCGAAGTCTTAGGGAAGAAGGCTACCTTATAAATTTGTTTTGAAAAATATTATAAAGATGATTTCCAGTTAAATTTTCACATTTTGTTGTTTTTCTTCTATTGCTGGATACGAACGATGGACAAACATGCAAACAGACAGACTTCCTGGACATCAAGGTACCCGGATATCGAGACTTACAGAGAGACAGATAAAATGAAATATTGGAGGACTATCAACTGAATAAAATGAAAAATGTGGGTTTTGAGGAAAAAATTTGAAACAGAAAAGCATTATTCGAAAATTCCAATAAGAAAAAGAAACGTTTTTCCGACACAATTACAATGCAAACTATGATAATTATGAAACCCAAAATATTGATTTTTTTCTGAAACAGTAATTTTTGAAAAAAAAGTTTTCAGTTACTGTTTCGAGAATACTGTATTGCTAATCCAATAACTCCTTTAATGCTTGTTCAGCGTTCCCATTTTTTATATACTGAAGGAATACCTCTGTGTGTCTGTGTGTCCAGCGCTCATTACTGAATAACTTACCGGCTCTTGCACCGTTGGTACCATATTTGGCATGTGGTCATGAATCACCGAGCGCTTCAATTCTGTGAAGTTTGGAGCACGGGTTACTGTAGGATTACGGTAGCTACAGTAACCAGATAACTCAGCAATAGCTAGAAAACGGGTTCGAAGTGCTCAGAACTGTTCCATTTTATGCATGTACTAAGGAACCCCAATAGTACACCAACAGAAAATGGTGGAGATTACTGTAGGATTACGGTACTTACGGTACTCCAAAAACTCCAGCTGCAAGATCTCGAAGACAGACATTCCAGAACATTCTTCTATCCACAAACTTCTAGAAACTTCCAGTCGGGAACTCAGATTTTTCTGTTTCAAAAATACCCAAAATTCATGATTGATATTATTTTTCCAGTTGGTTCGATGGAAAATAAACCATAAGGGTCTTCAATGAGAGTTATTTTTGTGTCTCGCCACGAATTAAAACGCATTGGTAGGTCAAAATTGAATTTGGTGAGAACTAGGACTTGTGGGTACTTTTCTGAACCGACTTGACTCCCTGATTTCAGAAATGCTATTTTTATTTTGTATTTTTTGTGAAATTGCTAAGAATAAACACCTTCATTTTCATGACACAAAAATGATAAAAACCAATCAAAATTTACACACATATATGAAACTTCAGAAAAATACCTCCGAAACTGTGAAAAATACCTAAAAACAAGATCTTCCGGTCAACGAGACGTTCCTAAATGGTCCACAACACTGAAAATGAGAGGAGTGCCCAGAGGAAACTGTCAAATTTTGGTGATTTTCCTCAGAAAAGTTAAACCAATTCAAAAAACAGGACCGAGTGGGCGGGTGCTCCGAGAAGAAAATTGAGGAGACCGAGTGATAGGTCGAGTGGAACATCACGTAGAATCCGAGGGCTGAAAATGGGGGAATTTGGTGGGAAATGAGCCATTTTGAGCTGAAAATGGTCAAAAATGAGATTTTTTCGGGAAAAATAGGCTAAAAAACTGGAAATTCGGAGGAAAATGAGTCATTTCGAGCAAAAGTGGTCAAAAAAAGCTGTTTCAGCTGGAAATGACTAAAAATAGTCCAAAAGTTGATAAATCTGACCATTTTCACTCATTTTTCCTCCTTTAAGCCATGAAAATTGCTCTAAAACTCAATTTTCAGCCATTTTTCCCCATTCCCTCGTAGAAAACCCACCATAAATGAAGAGATCCAGTAGGAGTCGTGGTTTCGAATGGTATTTCCAGATTCTGGAAGAAAAATCGATGTATTTTGAGATTTTGGGTGTTGGAAACAGTAAGATTCTAAACTTTTAGAGGGAAAATAGCTGAAATTAAAAATGGCCTAAAACCCATGAAAAACCCTGTTAAAATGACTGATAACTAGGAAAAAACTTTCATTTTTATTTTAGCCGTTATATCTCATTTTCTGTGAAAGCTATCAAAAAATTGTCAACTACAAAGTTGCTCAAAATAACATTTTGAGCAACTTTGCTGTTGACAACTTCTTTCTAGCTCCGCCCCTTTTTAAGATATGCGTCTTCAAAGTTAAGGTGTCCCACCTGCTGGGAGGAGGGAGACGCAGGGAACACAGAGCACTCTCGTTGTCTCCGTCTCTCCAACCTTCGAAAGCGCATATCTCAAAAAGGGGCGGAGCTAGAGAAAAGTCTTTAACATCAAAGTTGCTCCAAATTTTGTGCTCTACATTTTTGTAGTTGACAATTTTTCCGTAGCTCCACCCACAAAAAAGTTGGACCCAAAAAACTCACGACATCACTGAAAAATCCTCCTTCGCCCCGTCTTCCTCCAATTTCTGACGGGTTTCCAGACACATTGCGAATAGGGGTGGGAAAATCAGGACCAGTAGGGGTAGGGTAGACCCGCCCACTAAATTCACGACGACACCGAAATTCGGGACGGTGGCCGCACTGAAAATCATGATCCAGAAGACAACGGTGCGGGTTAGGAAGCGACCAAGACCGAATTCTGGAGAATAATAAAATTTTTTGGACACGACAATGAGAGAATCGATGAAAAACTCAATGAAATCGTAAAATTTGAAAACTGAAACAGTAAAAAAGTTTTTTTGACGAGTAAGAGTCATCAAAATTCTAGAAACCAAAATAAATATTTTCTGACTTCCAGCCTTTCGGATTTTGAAACAGTAAAAAAATTCTTCAAAAATGTTTTTTTCACTGTTTCAAAAATTTTCTCCTTCAACAAATTTTTTGTAGGCACGATAATCATTGTTATCCCTGAATTATTTTCTCTCTTTTGGAAATTTTTTATTATTCTCTGGAGGTGATTCTACTTCTCCTAACTCGTCAAGAAAGAAAATTGGCTCAAAACTTTTTTTTGATTATTTTCTCTCACGAATATAGTTTTCAGGAATTTCAATGATGATTACACTGAGTTAAAACTTCTGAATTTTCAAATTTCTGGTAATTTTTTTGAAACAGTAAAAAATATGAAACAAATTTACTGTTTCAAGATTAATTGTTTGATTTTCATATGTTGTGGAAATCTATTACCAAATTCGATACAAATTTCATCAGTTTGTTCTGTAACAAGGAGAGAAAATTACAAATTGAAAAGTTTTGAGTTTTCAAATATTCTATAATTTTTTTAAAACCGTAAAAAAAATTTAATTTTCCAAAATTAATTTTCAAGTATTGTCCCGAAATCAATTAACAAGTGGAAAAGGCATTTCCAAATTTTCAAAATTTTTTTTCGCGTATCACTTTTTTCTCAGGGATTGATACCGGAACCACTATTTGATCATGTATGAAGAAATAGGCAAAACATATTTTTCTCAATTATGTTTCTCACTGTTTCAAACTATATTTGGAAAACATCAAGTGTTTTTAATTGGTTAGCAATTCTTCAATTCGAATAATTTCCCAAGAAAAAACTCAGTTTTTCTAGTCTACTGAATCGATAACTGATCGATAAAGACTGTTCGTTTTCATTGAACCTTGTCCATGCACCAAAATTGATTGGTTCTGAATGTTTAGGTCAACGAAATTTTTCAGCAAGTAAACTTTCCCAATGATTTGTATTGTTTCAATAAACATCCACCAAAATGTTTTTATTTTCAGCTTTAGTAAAAAAGAGCCTTTGATCTTCTTTCCGTTTGAAAAAAAATTCCAAATCAAGTTATTCCTGATACCAAAAATTCTGCTTTATTAACACTTGGGGTCCGGAAAAACGGGTTTATTAGAAAATTTTTTACTGTTTCGAAGGTCAACTTTTCTGATTTCCACTATGATTCCGAATTGGTAGCGGCACCTTAGAAAAATCCAGTCTTATATGAACATTTTAGAGACCTCGACGTTTAGTTTTTGGGAATTTGTAACTAGATGTTTTCACAATAAACGTTCTAGCCATTTATACATGTTGCTCAAATTTTTTTAGCAAGTTAACGTGTTTTTTCCTGTTTCTCGAAAATATAGGTATTGTCACTGATTGTTATTTTCAATCATAACACACATAAAACTTCTCCAAATGTTTTACTTCAAGATTTTCTGGTAAAGGTGGCTTCTTGATTTTATTTAAGATTACATTTCATAATTACATCTAACTAAAAGTTCATAATTCAAAATTTTTTGAAACGGTAGCCAATTTTTTCACTGGTTCAATAACTTTTGTCCACTTTTCTCATTATTCTCAGAATTGATTGTTTCTTTGGACGCTTAAAAAAAGTGTTTCTTTTCTCAAAAAAGATGTATGAATTAAAGTTTTAAGCCAGCAAGTTTTCAGAAAAAAAAACTCGAAAATGAAAGTTTTTTTTAAAGAAGTAGTATTTCTTCAAACTTTTCTACAGGATACTAAAAAAGTGAATATAGGTAATCAAAATTAACATTTGTTTTTACTGTTTCAAAAACTGTTTCCGAAAAATTTCAATTTTTAAAACTGATTTGTTCCACCTCTGCCTTATAAAAGTCACATTGATGATTATTCCGGTCAGAAAATCTCAAAAAATATGTCAAAAACTTGCAAAAATTTGTGGCATCTTTACTTAACTGGTTCGAAAATTCTCAAAAAAAAGGAATTTGGAATCTACTGACATATATAGTCCCAGTAAAAATGTTTTACCTAGAGTTTTCTAAATATTTTTTTTGAAACAGTAAATTGAATTTTTTTACTGTTTCGAAATTTCTTTCATATTTTTCAAACCACTCCAAACTCAATTAATGTTCTGTTCGGAAACCGTTTTTGCAAATAAATTTTCATACTGGAATTGCTGGAAAACCAGTTTTCAAAAAAAGTTTCATTGACTAAACAATATTTTAATATTTTGAATTTTTCCAGAATATTTCGACGAAACAAAAGAGAAACCTCAGAATTTTCCGGACGTTTTTCCGAAACAGTAAAAAATTTTCCCTGTTTCAAAAAACATTTACCACTTCCTGAAGCCACCTCAAAATCAGTTGTTTCTCGCATTCATGAACAAAATAATTTTTTCCCACACAGATTTGAATTGTTGAACAACCAGCTGCCGAACAATTGTTTTAGCAACTTTTTTTTGGGAAGAACGTTGCAATTTTCTGGATATGTTCATAAGAACGTATTCCAAAGATGGAAGTGAAAATAAAATTTTCCAGAATTTTCCGTATATTTTTTGAAACAGTAAAAAAATTTTACGGTTTCAAAAACAATTCCCAAAAAAATTTTTTTTTCCGAATTTCAGTTCTGGTGGCCATTACTTTTCTTTCCAATTCAAAATTTTTCAGATTAGGAAAAAACTCCTTCAAAAACCTCACCCTGTTTAACCCCAAACACATGTTCGGAAGCCTGCAGCAATGGATTAGCGATAATCAGTACTGAAAAGAAGACATGAACAGCTATCAGCACAGAAATTCCCCGTCGAAGAGTGTCATTTTGAATGGAACTGATGATGGAGTCAGTGACACTGTCACCATATATCCAGAAGCCAAGGAAGGAGACAGGGGTGTAGAGGAGGAATAGGGCTGGAAATATTTTTTGATTTGAAATGAGGCTTGTGGGTATTTTTGTGAGCCGTTGTGACTTCCTGACTCTAAAAATAGAACTGTCAGAAAGATCGGCCCAAAATAAGTCAAGTTACGGAAGTTTTCCCAAGATTGCTCAGAATAAAATTTTGAAAAAATTTTGACTATATTCTGAAAATGTGTGTTGTGGGTATTTTTCTGAACCGTCCCAACTACCGTATTTGGAAAACTTTGGTTTCAAAAGGATCGGGTCAAAATTAGCCGAGTTACAGTAGCTTTTGTGGTATTGCTCAGAATAAGATTTTCCAAAATTTACTGTTTCAATAATTTTTGTTCACTTCCTCGGCTGTAGGATTTATTGATCACTCATAAACATTGAGATTTTCAAAAATTAATTTTTTTTTGAAAAATAATTTCTTAAATTTTGGAAATTATGTCTTGAATTTTCCTGAACCGTCTTAAAGTCCTGATTCTAAAAAATGTAACATTCATGGTAATCCGACTAAAATTAGTCGAGTTGTGGTTGTTTTGTGGAATTGCTCAGAATAAAAATTTCGAAAAAAAAACCCGTTTCAGTCCTTTTCGAAACTTTTTTCAACTTCTTTTTTGATAATGTCGCACTCGTTCCGACTCTGATAGAATACCGTAACTTCTTCGAAATTCAAAAATTTTGAGCAATTTTCCAAAATCTACAGTATCTCGCTCAATTTGGGTCGGATCACTTTGAAACCCCAATTTTTGACTTCAGGATGCCAAGACGGTTCAGAAAAGTACCCACAAGCCTTGGTTTTTCCAATTTCAATTTTGACCTACCCATGCGCCTTTAAATTCGTGACGGGACCCAAAAATAAAAAATTCTTAGAACCAGGGCTTGTGGGTACTTTTCTGAACCGTCCTGGCTCCCTGAATTCGAAAATCAAGATTTCAAATGAATCTAACTAAAATTGACCGGATTATGGTATTTTCCAAAAAAAAAAATGTATTCTGAGCAACTTCACAAAATTCATTGTATTACAGTTTTTTTTATCAAGTTTATACTCTGTTGAGCAATAAATTTGAAAAAAAATTGAACCAAAAAAGTTTCGAAACAGAAAAAAAAATTTCAAAGAAAAGAAGAACTTACCAATATAACTCAATAAGAAGCATCTGAAATAGTGCTGTGGTGTCTTCATGTCGTGTACGATTGTCGGTATACATGGATGTCCACCATAGGCAAAAATGATGGTGGCCAGGGAGTTGGAGGCGGCCACTGGGGTGAATTCCGGGTAGGCAGAGTGCTGAAAGAAATATTATCGAATTTCGGAAAGATTTTGAAAATGAAGGAAAAATTTGAAACATCGAAAAACCGTTTTCTGAAAACAATTTTATTGTTTCGAAATTGTATTCATTGGGCGATTCCGCCTACATTGAAGAATAGGTGGAAATTCGAAAAAAAAAGGAAAAAATAGAAACAGTAAAAAAATTTTTTTGAAAATTTCATTTTTTTCACTGTTCCAAATTTGCAGGAGAAGAAAACTATGAATGAAGAAAAACGATTTTATTGAATTTAAAAACTTATTGGTGCGGTATACTCATTGAAAAATGATATGGATTTTTGAAAAATGAAAGAAATTGAAAAAGTAAAAAAGTAGTTTCCTTTTCAATTTTTAGTGTTCCAAAATTTTACTTACTGAAATTGAAAAAATTTTTGCTGGTACATTAATTGAAAAAAATTGGAACAGTAAAAAAAAATTTTTTTTTTGAAACATTTTTTACTGTCTCAATTTTTTTTTCATCGAAAGTGTGAAAAATTCATATCCTACACGAACTTTCTAAATCAGAACTGTGCCGAATCAGAACTGACCACATCTCAAAAGTGGGCGGAGCTAAAAAAAAAGTTATCAACTGCAATCTTGCTCCAAATGTAATTTTAAGAAAGGTTCTGGTTGACAACTTTTTTCTAGCTCCGCCCACTTTTGAGATATCTTGTTTGGAAAAAGTTTGATTTAGAAAAAGTTCTGATTCAGCATACCAATACACTCATTAAAGAAGAGGATATAAATTTAAGAAGAAAGAAAAATTTGAAACAGTAAAAAAATTTTTAATTTTTTTTGTAAATTTTTTTGTGATCCAAAATTTTTATTCACTGAAATTGGAAATTGTTTTGGCGGTACACACATCGAACAAATTTTTAAGGGAATTTTTTTTATTCAACGTTGGAAATCGTGTGATCCAAATATAATTGGAAAAAGAGATCGAAACTCAAGAAAAATGAAAAAATGTGAAACGGTTAATAATTTTTGTGAATATTTTTACTGTTTCCATATATTTTTTATATTGCAATTGAAAAATTTTTAATTGATAACGTTATAAAATTCAATTCAAACGGTAAAAAAAAATTCCCTGAACTCTTTTTCTTTAAATTTTCTGTCTAACGTACCTGATAACACCCTCCAGCATCCAATGCATATCCAAAAAGTATCAGTGCCACTGCTGTCACAGTGGAGATAGTGGCCACAATGGAGACTTGCCTGAAACAGTGAAATGTTGCTCAGAATAAAAGTTGTTTGGAAAATAGAGCTTGTGGGCACTATTCTGAACCGACTTGACTCCCTGATTCTTAAAATATCAGTTTCATGTCGATCCGGCCAAAATAAGCCGAGATACGGTGGTTTTTGTGATATTGCTCAAAGTAAAAAATTTCTGTTTCAAACTTTTTTCCTTATTTTGTCTTTTTTGAGATTTTCTAATGACATAAATTGTTATAACTCGGATCGTTTTAGTTGGATCGCCACGAAAGCTAGAACTTTACAATCGGGCAGTCAAGACGATTCAAAAAAGTTCTCACGAGTGATTCCCTCGAATTATTAATTTTTTTATTCTGAGCAATTTCACAAACAACGTTAATACTCGATTGGTTTTGGTCTGAATGACATCAATTCTGGATTTTCAGATTCAGAAGTTTTTGAACTTAAGTCTTAAAAGCCGCTTTAAAAAAGTACCCACAAGCCCTTTTCCCTGCATTTTCAGTTTTGACCTACCCATGCGCCTTTAAATTTGTGACGGGACCCAGAAATAACATTTTTCAGATCCAGAGTTTTGTTGTGGTTTTTTTTCTGAACCGAAATGACTCCTAGGATCACTTTTAGTTTTTACTTACAAACGTGCCTTTAAATTAGTGGCGAGACCGTACCCCTGATATTTTTACGAAACAGTGGAAAGTTTTAGAATCTTTTTCACTGTTTCAAAAAACATAAAACACAAAAATTGAGCAATTTCTGTAATCAACATGCCGTAATCATACAATTTTTTACGGTTTCAAAATTTTTTCTCTGAACGTTTCATTTTTTATGAAATGATTCCCCAAAGTTCAAACATTTCCCCTTACCAAAAATGCATAGGACTCTTCAACATGACAAAAGGCCACAGTACAACACCCACGGCTATCAATGTGGAGCACATTGTTGCTCCAATCCCAAATCCATTGAGCACTTCTGAGATGGTTTTCGAAGCCAGAAGAGAAAACACAGCAGTTCCACCAAATACGGTCAAGTAGGTACAGAAACTTGTGAAATGACTGAAAAATCTAGGAAGATTAGGGTTGGAATCTTCTGGAAATCGTCAAAAAGTTTTATTCAAAAATGGTTCGAGATTACTCAAGAACAGTTCAAATAACATCCAATTTGTTTATTTACACGGCCTAACTTTTGAAAGTATAGGGCCTAGGTTTTCTTCCCATGACTTAGAAAACCAAACTGTCTGAAGCGGATCAGGAAATTGTCAGATTGGTCAAAACGCCAAGTTTCTGACTCAATTTTGATGCGAGTTACGCAATTCTTAAGTTCGAAGATGAGGGATTGAGATACGCAGAGAAGCCAGACAGTGTGGCTTCACTACGTCTCTCTTTTCCTTCCAACTTTAATATGGGGACAGGTCGCTTCAAAAACGAGCTAGTAAATTGGTTTTACGACCGTTTTCAGTTGTTTGGGAGAAAGTCAGATCATCAAAATAAATTTTAGGCCACGTTCCGGGAAAAGTTAGGCCACTAATTTGCCGGAAGTTCACCAAAAATCCTGCTTCTTAGAACGTTTCGGCCGTTTCGAAAAGGATTTTCTGATGTTTTAGATTTCTAGGTCATCCCACCAGTAAAAATTCTAGGCCACGTCCCAGGAAATGCTGGTGCTACCCCGCATTAGAACTGGCCGCATCAGAACTGACCCGTATTAGAACTGGCCGGATTAGAACCGGGTACTTCCAAAGTATCTGGAAACTCGAAAAATTGAGGAAATGTTTAAGGCCGCAATGTTATATTATGTACGAGAATTCAGGATCGAGTCGCAACTGGGAGCTTGAATATGGCCCGGTTCTGATCCGGAAAGTTCTAATACGGGGCAGTTCTAATGCGGGGTAGCACCAAAAAGCTAGGCCACCACTTAGAAACTGACTCACCCCATCCAATCTCCCATCGCCTTCTGAGCCATCGCAGGGTAGGGGTTCCGACAGTGCTCACTGTATTCACTCCATCTAAACAAAAAGAATAAATAGATATGGAAGTTTCTTAGAAAACGATTTGAAAAAATCTGAAACAGTAATTTTTTCTGTTTCAAAATATATATTTTTTTTTGAAAAACTGTTTGTTCGGTTTTTTGTCAGTCAGTTTTACCACAAATCAGTAAAATTTTCACTAATTCTCACGACTTGGGATTTTTTTTGAAACAGTAAAAAACTGTTTTTTTAATTTCTCATGATTTTTTACTGTTTCAAAATTTTTTCTCCCCTTTTTGTTTTTTTTTCACAGTAATGGACAAATTCCGGACCCACCTCGTTTTCATAATAATCCAATTGTTCCCTAATAGCGTGGCAGTGTAGAAGGGTATAAGGCACATCACCACCAAAGTGATGATGCCGACAATTGGACCTGAAAAATATTTAACATTACATTTTTTTACTGTTTCAAAAAAAATAAATTTTGGAAACTTGGGATTTTGAGTAATAGCGGGATGCTAATTTCTCTAGAACGAAAATCCTCCAAAAGTGTTTTGGGTAGCAGTATACATCAGTAAATTTTTTTACTGTTTCAAAAAATTTTATCTCTCGAAACTTCGAACTTTGAGCATTAGTGTAGACAGATCAAAGAGATGCAGTATTATGAATGACTTTTCATCCTCGACGACTGTATATACGAAAAATTTTTTTTACTGTTTTGGAAAGAAAGGTTTTGTCAAGTATTTGACTTATTATTTCAATATTAGAATACCATGCCGGACTGTTTAGGTGAAAAAAGTTTCAATCGAAAGTTCGATTTTTTAGGTAATTTTTTCACTGATACAAAAAAATTATTATTGGAAACTTTTGAAAAATCGATGATAATTTCACATGATACAAAGTATTTATAGAATTTTTCGTTGCATTGAAAATTTGATTTTCGAATTGCATTATATACCAGCCAACATTTTTCACTGTTTCAAAAAAATATTTTTTCAACAACTGGGAATTTTGAGTGATATTGTAGCGAATAAAGCATTTTTCAAAAAAGAAATTCTCCAATAATTTTTGGGTAGCATTAAATATCGATCTATAATTTTTCGAAAAAAAAATTTTTCATTGAAAATTTGAATTTCGAGTTGCATTATATACCAGTAAACATTTCTTACTGTTTCAAAAAGGTATGTTTTCAAAAACTGGGAATTTTGGGTAATACGGTTGTTATATATTGTTTTTGTAACCAGTATATACCAGTACACTATACAGTTTTGAAAAAAAAATCGAATTTTTTTTGGAAAATTTTTTTTTGGATTTTTGCGAAACTCCGTTAACATTAACACACTCGTGTAACAACAGGTAGCAGGTTTTCTGGTAGCAGTACAGATCAACACTTTTTTACTGTTTCAAATTTTTTCTGTGAAAAACTTGTTTTTTAAGTAATTCAATGACATGAATTTCTAGACTTTTGATTTTTTCAGGTAGCTGTGGCACGTCATAATCCAGTCTCAAGTATATATATCATAGGAAAGTTTTCCTCAAAAAATTACTCACCCAATGCCAACATTGCATTTGGTAGTGCCACCAAACCGCTTCCAGCGGTTTCACCAAATGTAAAAATTACGGCTATATACCAGGAATAGCCGTTTTCCATGGTGGTTTTTTTCTGAAAAACGGGAATTTCTTTAACAATAATGATTGTTTTTTTTTTGGGCGGGAACAGAAAAAGAGAACTATCCAAAGTCTTGGAAAACTTGAGGAATGTTTGGTTGAAGCAGTAAAAGTTTATTTTTTCCAGACAAAATAGAAAAAAAAACAAAGTTATAAAAAACTGTGGCTGAAGAAACAACTAATCCATTGGTTCATAAAATATCAGAAACTAGGAAATTTTTTGGTGAAACAGTGAAAATTTTCTTCGAGGCCTAAAAAATTGGAAAAAATAAACAAAATTTTCTCAAAAATGTTCGAATGATTAGCCCCCCCCCCCCCCAAAAATTTCTGTCCTTCAATGGAAATTATAAATCTGCAAAAAAAAAACAGATTGATGGAAATTCAATGAATCGGAAATAGGATAAATACCGTAATTAATTCTAGAAACTTTAATTGAAAATTGTGAAACTTTTGAAACAGCCAATTTTTTTTCTTTTTTTCCACGTTCTAAGATTATATTTCTCTCTAAAAATACATATTGGAATCTTAGAGTTCAAAATTTTCATTTCTGAACTTTTTAGGGAAACAATACAAAAAACGAGTAGAAGATTTTTAATATTGAAACTGCACTGAACTCTGAATCGAGATTCTGTCGAAACAGGGAAAAAATTTGAGATTCCGAGGAAATTTTTGTGAAAACTGATAAAAATGGTCGATCACAGAGGCAATCATCTTTCCAATAGACAGTTGGTTCAGGAAAAAATTTGAAGCAGTAATTTTTTTGGAACAAAATTTTTTAAATTTTTGCGTCACTTTGAATTTATGGTCTATCTGCTTCGTTGAAAGATTTATGAGGTTATCTTTAAGTTCTCGAATCACTTAGCTAGTGGAGTCAGAAAGTTGAGAACATTTTTTGGAACAGTAAACTTTTTTTTCAAAAAAATTTTTGTGCTGAAAGAATTACCTGAATAAACACGGAGAAAAACTACTTTGGCTAACAATTCTCGGAAAATTTTGCGGAATTTTTTGAAATTTTCAATCATCTCACAAAACGGAACTATTGTTTTTCAACCAAAAAAATAGTGAACATTTTTTTGAAACAGCTATTTTTTGGGTATGATGAATATAAGAACGTTTCAACAAGTGGATGGAATAATTTTGACAGAATCAGGCAAAAATTGAAATAGAAAACTTTTTTCCTAAATTTTCTCAAAACTCGGAACAATAAATTAACTTCCTATGAATCAGTGAAAGAAACGAAATAGAGGAAACAGATAAGAACGGCTTGATGATTCAAAAGCAAAAAGTAACTAATTTAGAGACTTGGAAAATTAAAAAAAAAAAAAACAGTAAAAATGATTTTTTGCGCGGTTTCGCTTTATTCAAGACAGAATCAAGAATCTCAAAATGAAATGTTTAGGGAAACTTTGATGGAAGATACAAAAAAATTATGTGATTTTTTGAAACCGAATTTTTTTTTCATTTTCTCAATAGAAAGAACCATTGATATTTCAAAAACGAAAACAAAGCTATTTTTCTTGAAATAGTAAAACTTTTCGAACTCAATTTTTCACGTTTCATATTATCAATCGAAAAGTAAACTATTGGAAAAGATGCATAATAATCAAAAAACGAGCAGACAGCATATTGATTTACAGTTCTGAAATAATATTCTTTGAAAAATCAGAAACAGTAAAATTATTTTCACACATCCTGTTCCTAATACATTGGAAGCACCCGAAATTCCAAAAGATTTTCGAAAACATTTAGGTTAACACAGTAAGAAAACTACTCAGTTTTTCCGTTTTGATATTCAGGAAAAAATGTTAAAACTGTGTTAAAATGAACCGAGGAAACAATATCACCTTATTGGTATTCTAATTGGAAAATTTTTCTGAAACAGTAATTTTTTCGAAAAAATTGAGTTGAAGACACTGAAATTCTGAAAGATTTGCGGGAAAATGATGGAAAAATTTTCGGAATTTTCTGAAATAAAAAAATTAGAATCCAATGAAATTTTCCTGAGTTTCAATTCTACAAATCCTTGAGTGAAACAGTAAGGAAATTGAAAAATATGTTATGATAAAGTTACTGTTGGGAATAAAAATTAACAAAATTTCTGACAAGTTTTGAAACAGGAAAAAACTAGTCATTATAAAGATAGTGTGCAGCCAAACTGTTTCGAATAGGAGTTGGCCCCGTGACGAAAAGTCGCCGCCATACTTGTCCAACCGGGCCCGCCGGGCCCTCGCGGGCCTTGCAAAAACTTTCTTCAAAATCAAAATTATGAGCTCAAAAATATATCAAAATGTAGATCTCGGTGATTTCTACAACTCTAAAAACTTAGAATCCCCGTTCGGCCAATCTGGGTTGGACGGACCGGCTAGAGTGACCGGGCCCACAACCTGGGCCCGGATTTTTGGGCCCGGACACTCTAGCTGTTCCCGTGCAGACCAGTTGGGTCAAACGGTGATTCAAAGTTCTTAGAGTTATTAAACTCACCGAGATCTACATTTTGATATATTTTTGAGCTCATAATTTTGATTTTGAAGAAAGTTATTGCAAGGCCCGCGAGGGCCCGGTTGGACAAGTATGGTCGCCGCCACCTAGAGTAACGGTTCGTGGCGGGCGAGACCTTCCTCAAAAGTTCATGCGCCTTTATGAAAGTTTGAATGCGTACTGTACATTCATGTACCTCGGAAAATTACTCAGAATTCAGGAACATATTATGAGAAATTTGGATGCAACAGTAGAAGTTCTGCAATCTAGGGTTTTGGTCTAGGTAAAAATCCTATATTTTCTGATAATATATCAGAATTGAGCCAGTATCAAAGTTTTCATTAATAGAAATGTAGTAATCATAACGAAACCAGAAAAAATTCTGAAACAGTGAACCGTTTTGTTAGAATACTCTATGTAATGCTTTTATGAATGAATATTTTTATGAGATCTCAAAAAGTTAGATCAATTTTTTTTCTCGGTTTTAGTGGAACAGTAAAAAATCTCGGATAATTGACATTTTTTTCAAACTCAAAACAGTTTACAGCAAAACTAAAATACCAGTATAGGTAACAGTTTTTTCAAAAAAAAAAGAAACTTGACGACTATCGTTTTTTGGATGCCATGTAGAAAGTCAGAATCTTGAAAACTGAGCGAGATAGGGGCGATGAACCCCAAAATCCTCAGTACTAACGCTCGCGCTGAAAAGAACATGAGAAAAGAGAAGAGCTCCGAGTGCTCCAATCACACCCCCTCTCTGTGACCACACGGGGACAGACTTTTAAAATGGGCCCGAAAAGTTTCAATGCGATAGCTCAATCTTGAGCTGCGTTATTAATGCACAAAAAATGTGTCAGAAGCTGCGCTCACACTTTTTGTTCTCAAAATATAATTTCGGTTCAGAAAGAAATTTTGTTGAATGAGTCTTCAACTGAATTATGTTTTCAATTTTTTTTCTTGAAACAGTAAATTTTTCTCTAAAAAAAAAAGATCGGCTTTTGAATTAACAAATTTCAGTGAATAACAAAAAACTATTCCAACTGAATAGGAAATATTTCGAGTGTTGAAAACTGGTGTAGCACATTTACATGTGATTCAAATTTAGAGCAATTTCCATGAAACAGTAAGTTTTTGGAGAAAACTCAGAATTTCCTGTGAAACAGTAAAATAGGGGGCGGAGCGTGCGGGATAAGTAATGACAACAGTGAAAGATGAATCAGTTTACATTTTTCTAGGAATTGTGCTACTAAAAAGTTTGAAACAGCAAAAAAAATTTTAGCATGTGAAAATTAGTTCGAAATATTTCTCAATTTTGCGAATATATCTCTTCTATATACTAAAGGAATAGTTCTGTGTGTCTGTGCCGCACTTATCACTGAATAACTTTTGAACCCCTCGACCGTTTTCTACCATATTTGGCATGTAGTCATGGGTCACCGAGCGCTTCAATTCTGTGAAGTTTGGAACACGGGTTACTGTAGGATTACGGTAGCTACAGTAACGATATAGCTCAGCAATAGCTAGAAAACGGGTTCGAAGTGCTCAGAATTGTTCCATTTTTTGCATGTACTACCCAAGGAACCCCAATAGTACACCATCAAAAAATGGTGGAGATTACTGTAGGATTACGGTAGTTACGGTACTCCAAAAACTCAACTGGCAAGCTCTGGATGGACTTCCAGAACATTCTCCTTCTTTCCATGAACTTCTAGAATGTTCCAGAACTTCCAGAAACTTCTAGGAACTTCTTGAACTTCCAGAAACTTCTTGAACTTCCAGAAACTTCTAGGAACTTCTAGAAACTTCTAGAACCTTCCAGAACTTCCAGAAACTTCCAGAGCTTCCAGAAACTTCTAGGAACTTCTTGAACTTCCAGAAACTTCTAGAAACTTCCAGAAACTTCTAGAACCTTCCAGAGCTTCCAGAAACTTCCAGAAACTTCCAGAAACGTCAAAACATTTGATTATATTGGCTGGATTTCAAATTTATTTTCGGCGGAAATTCAAATTTTCAAAATTTTTTGCGGGAATTCAAATTTTCAAAATTTTTTGCGGGAATTCAACTTAGCCACACTTTTGGTACTTCAGATGGAGGCTTAGGGTGCATCACTGCCCAATGATCAAAAATGAGTGTGAGCTTGGCAACTTAACCCCCCATTGAGGAGCGCAGCGACGAACAAAAAGGAGGTGAGCCGCCGTAGGCGGCGCCACCGACTGGTTTGAACCTATTCCACCAATGATTGATAACTCTGATAAAACAGTAATTTTTTGGATTGGAAATTTTTATGATCAATTTCGATGCTTTTCGGTTAAGGATCACTAGGATATTGTTTTTTACTGACGGTCATTCCAACGAGCAGTTATCACATGAATTACCTGTTTTGAACAGTAAAACTTTCAAATTTTTATGAGAAGGCAGTTTACAGAAAATTCACATACATACCAGTAATACTCTTGAGTGTCTTCTCACAGAAAGTGCTTGTAAAGCAATCATGATAATACTTTAATATTTTCACAGGCTTAATGAAATTTTCGAAAGAATTTTTGAAACAGTGAGGCTTTAGGAAAAGTTTCAATTGAGAGAAATTTAGGAAAAACGGACTGGAAAGTGATTGGACTGGAAATTTTGAGAACTTAAACAATTTTACACATGCGAAAAAAATTCGATGAATTTTTGGGAACAGTAAAAATTACATCTATTCAAGATTGAAAAAAAAAATGTTCCAGTGACAAAACCGAAATAGAATAAACCAGAAGTTTTGAAACACTAAACCAAGAATTCCGCGATACATGATTTACAGTTTTGGAACAGTAAATCTCACTTATTTCATATGAAAAGTCTATTTACAATAAAAACTTAAATTGCCAGATGAAACAATAAAAAAAGTAATAACTTTTTTCCGAGTTTTCTTGCAACAGTAAAAAAAATTTAGGATGATTCTTCGAACGTTTGTCATATGTGGTTGTCGGAACCAGAATATTTTATAACAGTGAAATTTTGTGATAATATTCATATAAAATCTGTTTGGGAGATGTTTTGTTATTATTGGATTCAAGTAAAAATTCATTCAGTATTTTTTCGAAATTGTGAAAATTCTTCTAGGAAATTTACAACTGTTGGGACGAAACTCACTAAAAAATAATTTTCAAAAGTTGATGAATCCTGCTCTAGAGAAAATGGCTAGTGAATAGAAAATAATTAAGGAATTTTTGAATCAGTAAACATTTCAATCTTTTTGTGAAGCTGTTCTGAGCCTATGTGTAAATTTTTAAAAAATATTTTCCGCAAACGTCTACAAACGTTTCAGATTGCCATTACTAGAAAAATATATTTCGAAGAGAGTCTTTTCTTTTTGAAGCAGTGAAAATAATTCTTAGCAGCTGCATTTCCCGGAAAATAATTTTGTCAAAAAACCTATTTTCAAGGAAGAGTAAACAATCATTTTCAAGGTCGAACTAATAAATAATTGTTTTTTGGTGAAACAGTAAAAAGTACGCAAGTAGTGGAAAATCAACTTAATTATCAAAAGGAACGATTTCCTTTAAACTAATTTTTCATGAAACAGTGAAGAAAGTTTTCTGAGAGACTTTGGGAAAATTGTTAGGGTTATTATCAGAATAAGTATGCATTTGGCAGGAAAAATACGATGTGTTGCTATTGTCAGAGCAACGATATCTTAGTAAACTGAATTCCCATGAAACAGTAAAAGTTAGGTAATTTTCAAAAATCAAGTCTGAATAAAAATCAATAATTCTGACCCTCTTAATTCAAAAACACTATTTTCAAAAGGATCCAACCAAAATTGAACGGGTTACTGTACTTTTGTGAAATTGTTCAGAATAAAAAATCACCTTCATTTTCACCATTATATGACACAAAAAATGTTAAAAACATCTCAAAATTTACACACATTAACATGACATTTCAGCGAAAAACCATCTGAAACTGTAAAAATTGCTTAAAAACAAGACCTCCCGGTCAAAGAAACGTTTCTAAATGCTCCACAACACTGAAAATGAGTGGAATGTCCAGAGGAAACTGTCAAATTTTGATGATTTTCCTCAGAAAAGCTGAACCAATTTGAAAAACAGGACCGAGTGGGCGGGTGCTCCGAGAAGAAAATCGAGGAGACAGAGTGATAGGTCGAGTGGAACATCACGTAGAATCCGAGGGCTGAAAATGGAACAAATTTGGCTGGAAATCAAGAAAATCAGTGGAAAATGAGCCATTTAGGTCCCAAATTGGTTAAAATGAGCAATTTTGCTCTAAAACTCAATTTTCAGTCATTTTTTCCCGTTTCCCCTAAAAAAAACCCACCATAAATGAAGAGATCCAGAAGAAGTCGAGGTTTCGAGTGGTATTTCCAGATTCTGGAATAAAAATTGAGGTTTTATGTATGAAAATCATGTTTTTTCAGTTAAGGATGACTAAAAAAATACTCAACAACCATGTGAAAACCAATGAAAACCACTGAAAACTAGAAAAAAACTATTATTCTTATTGTAGCCGTTTTATCTCATTTTCTGCAATAGCTATCAAAAAATTGTCAACTACAAAGTTGCTCAAAATCAAATTTAGAGCAACTTTGCTGTTGACAACTTTTTTCTAGCTCCGCCCCTTTTTGAGATATGCGCCTTTAAAGTTTAAATGTCCCTCCTGGCGGCAACGCCAATGGGTAGGAGACGCAGAGAAGGCAGAGCACTCTCGTTGTCTGCGTCTCTCCAACCTTTCAAGGCGCGTATCTCAATAATGGGCGGAGCTAGAGAAAAGTTTTCAACAGCAAAATTGCTCCAAGTTTTGTGCTTTACATTTTTGTAGTTGACAATTTTCCCCTAGCTCCGCCCACAAAAAAGTTATTCTCAAAAAACTCACGACATCACTGAAAAGTCTTCCTTTGCTCCGTCTTCCTCCAATTTCTGACGGGTTTCCAGACACATTGCGAATAGAGGCGGGAAAATCAGGACCAGTAGGGGTAGGGTGGACCCACCCACTAAATTCACGACGACACCGAAATTCGGGACCGTGGCCGCACTGAAAATCATGATCCAGAAGACAACGGTGCGGGTTAGGAAGCGACCAAGACCGAATTCTGGAAAATGATTATTTTACCAAGATATAGTAACAACAACGAATAAGAAACCCAATAAGTTGTGAAATTTGAAAATTGAAACAGTAAAAAAAAATTTTTTTTTCGACAAGTATGAGTTTTCATCAAAATTCTAGAAACCGAAATAAGTATTTTCTGACTTTCAGCCTTTTGAATTTTGAAACAGTGAAAAAATCATCAAAAATAGTTTTTAACTATTTCAAAAACTTTCTCCTTCAACAAATTTTTTATAGACACGATTGGAATTGCATCAGTTTATTCTAGAATTTTTTTCTTTTTTTCTGAAAATTCTTACTGTTTCAAGAAAAATTGTCTTTGTCACCGTTTTTCTAGAGGTAATTTTTGACTTACCCCGGTTTTACAAAAAAAAACTTAAACTTAAAAAATGACAAATTTTTCTCACCAATATCGTCTTCAGAATTTCCGACCAATTGAAAAAGTTTGAGTTTTCCATTTTCCTAGTTTTTTTTGAAACAGTAAAAAAATTTATGTTTCAAAATTAATTTTTCAATTAACAAGTGAAAAAGGCATTTCCGAATTTTCTTACTGTCACAAAATTTCCCTTTGGGTATCAATTCTCTTGCTGGATTGATGTGAACTACTGTTCGAAGTTAGGTATGGAAAAATAGACAAATATTTTTTGCAATCATGTTTTACACTGTTTCAAACTATTTTCGGACAACATTATATGTTTTTAATTGGTTAGCAATTCTTCAATTCGAATAAATTCCAAAGAAAAAAACTCAGTTTTTCTAGTCTACTGAATCGATAACTGATCGATAAAGACTGTTCGTTTTCATTGAACCTTGTCCATGCACCAAAATTGATTGGTTCTGAATGTTTAGGTCAACGAAATTTTTCAGCAAGTAAACTTTCCCAATGATTTGTATTGTTTCAATAAACATCCACCAAAATGTTTTTATTTTCAGCTTTAGTAAAAAAAAGCCTTTGATCTTCTTTCCGTTTGAAAAAAAATTCCAAATCAAGTTATTCCTGATACCAAAAATTCTGCTTTATTAACACTTGGGGTCCGGAAAAACGGGTTTATTAGAAAATTTTTTACTGTTTCAAAAGTCATCGTTTCTAATTTCACTATTATTCCAAACTGATAACTATATCAAAAATAAACTCAGTGAAACCTTATATGACTATTTTAGAATTATAGACTTTTAGCTTCTTGGAATTTGAAACTAGATGTTTTCACAATCAATTTTTCGCATGTTGAAAGTGTTTTGTTGCTCAAAAAGATAGGTATTGTCACTGATTTTCATTTCTAATCATATCACTCACTCTACGTGAAATAAACTTTTTCAATTGTTTTCCTTCAAAATTTTCTGGAAGAGGTGGCTTCTAGATTTAATTCGCCAACATTATTAAATGTAAATAGAAAATCATGATTCAATTTTTTTTCATAACAGTAAACAATTTTTTTACAGTTTCAAAAAAGTTTTCCCACATTTTTCATTATTCTTACATTGTTAGAATAGATTGTTCCTTTGGGCGCTTAACTTAAAAAAACATTTCTTTTTCTCGAAAAAGGTGTGTGATATTGAAGTTGTTAGCCAGCAAGTTTTCAGGAAAAAAATCCACGGAAATGATAATATTCTTAAGTGGGGTAGTATTTCTTAGAATTTTTCTACAGAATACTGAAAAAATGAATATAGATAATCAATAATTTTCTGTGTGTTTTTCGATCAACTTTTTTGGCAGAAAAACTCTCAATAATGTTTTTACTGTTTCAAAAACTGTTTCCGAAAAATTTCAATTTTTAAAACTGATTTGTTCCACCTTTGCCTTATAAAAGTCACATTGATAATTATTCCGGTCAGAGAATCTCAAAAAATATGTCAAAACCTTGCGAAAATTCGTGGCATCTTTACTATACTGGTTCGTAAATTCTCAAAAAAAAAAAAAGGATTTGGAATGTCATACATAGTCCCAGCAAAATAAATTTACCTAGAGTTTTCTAAATATTTTTTTTGAAACAGTAAATTGAATTTTTTTACTGTTTCGAAATTTCTTTCATATTTTTCAAACCACTCCAAACTCAATTAATGTTCTGTTCGGAAACCGTTTTTGCAAATAAATTTCCATACTGGAATTGCTTATCGACCAAAATTTCTTTGAGTAAAAAATATTTCAATTTTTTTCAATTTTTTCAAAAAACTTTGGCGCAATACTGAAGTGAAAATAGACAACTCAGAATTTAATGAACTTTTTTTTTTGAAACAGTAAAATAGTTTCACTGTTTCAAAAAACAATTACCACTTTTTGAAGCCACCTCAAAATAAGACGTATTTCTCAAACGTATTTCTCAAACAAAATGATTTTTTTCCCAAACAGAATTGGAAATGGTAAACAATCAGCTGTCAGAAAATTTTTTTAGTAACTTTTTCTTGGGAAGGACGTTACAATGTTACGAATATCTTCATAAGAACGTATTCCAAAGATGGAAGTGAAATTAAAATTTTCCAGAATTTTCCGTATATTTTTTGAAACAGTAAAAAAATTTTACGGTTTCAAATGCAATTCCCAAAAAAACATTTTTTTCTGAATTTCAGTTCTGGTGGCTATAACCGTTATTTTTAATTCAAAGTTTTTCAGATTAGGAAAAAAGTCCTTCAAAAAAGTACTCACCCTGTTTCACCCCAAACACATGTTCGGAAGCCTGTAGCAATGGATTGGCAATAATCAGTACCGAAAAGAAGACATGAACAGCTATCAGCACAGAAATTCCCCGTCGAAGAGTGTCATTTTGGATTGAACTGATGATGGAATCAGTGACACTGTCACCGTATATCCAGAAGCCAAGGAGGGAGACTGGGGTGTACAGAAGGAATAGAGCTGGAAATATTTTTGAATTTGAAGTATTAGTTGTGGGTGATTTTCGAATAATGGGCTGAATTTCTGGTTCTAAAAATCGAACTTTTAGGAAGATCGGTCGAAAATTAGTCAAGTTACTGTAGTTTTTGTGGAATTGCTCAGATTAAATTTTTTTTCGAATTTTTAAAAATATCCTGAAAATGTTTCTTGCGGAAACTTTTCTGATCCACGTTGACTTCCTGATTTCCAAAATCCCAATTTCAAAGGGATCGGACTAAATTGAGCCATGTTACAGTAGATTTTGTGTTATTGCTCAGAATAAGATTTTCCAAAATTTACTGTTCCAAAAATTTCTTCACTTTCTTGGTTGTTGGATTTACTGATCACTTGTACACATTATGGTGTTCAAAAATTAGTTTTTTTTTTTCGAACAATAATTTCAATAATTTTGGAAATTATGTCTTGAATTTTCCTGAACCGTCTCAAAGTCCTGATTCTAAAAATCTATTTTCCAGAGCGATTCGACTAAAATCAGCCGAGTTACGGTAGTTATGTTAAGTTGCTCAGAATAGAAATTTAGAAAAAAATACCGTTTCAGGCCTTTTCGACACTTTTTTGAACTTCTTTTTTTGATAATGTGGCACTTGTACCCATGGATATAAAATACCGTAACTTCCTCGAAATTTATTTTGGTCGATTTTCCAAAATCTACAGTATCTCGCTGAATCGGGTCGGATCACTTTGAAAGTCCGAATTTTGGGTCCAGGTAGTCAAGACTTTCTAGAAAAGTGCCCACAAGTCTTGGTTCTTTTCAATTTCAGTTCTAACCTTCCCATGCGCCTTTAAATCCGTGGCGAGACCCAAAAATGAAAAATTCTCAGAACCAGGGCTTGTGGGTACCTTACTGAACCATTTTAGCTTCCCAATTTTTAAAATCAAGGTTTCAAGTCAACCTGACAAAAATTGACGGACTTACCGTAGTTTTCAGAATATTTTATTCTGAGCAATTTCACGAAACTCATTTTATTTATATAGTTTTCGACAAAACGATTCTTAGTACAGCAAAAAAAAGAGTGAATTAAAAAAAAATCAAACCAAAAAATTTTTTTTCATAAAAAAAAGGAAGAACCCACCAATATAACTCAACAAGAAGCATCTAAAATAATGCTGTGGTGTCTTCATGTCGTGTACGATTGTCGGTATACACGGATGTCCACCATAGGCAAAAATGATGGTGGCAAGGGAGTTGGAAGCGGCCACTGGGGTGAATTCCGGGTAGGCAGAGTGCTGGAAAAGTAATATTAACAAATTACGGAAAGTATCATTGAAAAAAAAGACGGAAATTGGAAAAAAGTTGTGAAAAATTGAAACAGTAAAAAAAACTTTCTGGGAATTTTTTCGCTGTTTCTGAATACGTTTTTTTTTCAATTAAAACTAGTAGATTATGTGGATTTCACTTCCATTGAAGAATAGGGCGGAAATTCAAAAAAACGGAAAAGTTTGAAACAGTAGAACACATTTTTTCGACATTTTTTTGGTGCTACCCCGCATTAGAACTTGCCGGATTAGAACTGACCCGTATTAGAACTGGCCGGATTGGAACCGGGTACTTCCGAAGTATCTGGAAACTCGAAACATTGAGGAAATGTTTAGGGCCACAATGTCATATCCTGTACGAAAATTCAGCCTCGAGTCGCAACTGTGAGCTTGAATATGGCCCAGTTCTGATCCGGAAAGTTCTAATACGGTCAGTTCTAATGCGGGGTTGCACCATTTTTTTTGACTGTTCCAAAATTTTTTTCGAACTGAAATTGAAAAAAAAAACTTTGGTGATACAGGAAAATAAAACGATGGGAAGACAATTTTTTTACTGAATTTTCTATCTTACACACTCATCAAAGAGTAGGAAAAAATGTTGAAAAAATATGAAAATTGAAACAGTAAAAAAAATTTTAATTTTTTTTTTTGAAAATTTTTTAGGATCCAAAATTTTTATTCACTGAAGTTGGAAATTGCTTTGGCGGTACACACATCGAACAAATCTTCTTAGGGAACTTTTTTATATAACGTTGGAAATCGTGTGGTCCAAATATAATTGAAAAAAGAGATCGAAACTCAAGAGAAATGAAAAAAATTTGAAACGGAAAATGCATTTTTGTGAATATTTTTACTGTTTCGAAATTCTTTTAAAACATAAGTTGAAAAATGTTTTATTGATTTTTTTTATTGATGATAAAATTTAACTGAAACAGTGCTTTAAAAAATTATTTAAACTCAATTTTTAAAAATGTTTATTATAACGTACCTCATAACACCCTCCAGCGTCCAATGCATATCCAAAGAGAATTAGTGCCACTGCTGTCACAGTGGAAATAGTGGCCACAATCGAGACTTGCCTGAAATAGTAAAAAGTTGCTCAGAAAAATTTTTATTGAATTTTTTTTGAATATAGGCCTTGTGGGTATTTTTCTAGAGCGACCTTTCTTCTTGTTTTCGAAAATATTAGTTTCTTGACGATATGACCAAAATGAGTTGAATTACAGTAGTTTTTGTGGAATTGCTCAGAATAAAAATGACATATATAGGTTTATTTTAGTCGGATCGCCATGAAATCTGAATCTCCAGAACCGGGGAGTCAAGACGGCTCAGAAAGGTATCCACAAGCCCTAGTCCCCTTCAATTTCAGTTTTGACCTACCCATTAGCCTTCAAAATCATGGCGAGATCCAAAAAAAAATTTTTCCGGAATGCTTTCCAGGTTCCGAAAATCTGATTTCCATGAGAACCCGACAAAAATTTACCGAGCTACGATAGTTTTTGAGAGATTGCTCAGAATAAAAAATATTTATGTTTCAAAATTTTTTCTCTAATTTTTCATTTTTGGGGGTTTGTAATCATTTGCACATAAGCATCAAAAATATTTAAACGGCATCAAGTTTTTTTGGAATTTTTCACGGTTTCGAAAAAAAAACCAAGTTTCCATGATTCTATTTTTCAGTATTGACATTAAGAGAAAATCAAGAATTGGATTATGTTCACAGTGAAAGCCTGCACCCCTGAAATTTTTTCGAAACAGTGAAAAATTTGGGCAACTTTTTTTACTGTTTCAAAAACCACAAAACACAGAAATTGAGCATTTTCTGTAATGAACTATTCCAACAAGCACTTTTTTACAGTTTCTAAATTTTTTTACTGACCATTTCTATTCTCATGAAATGTTTTTTTCTTTAATTTCAAACCTTTTCCCTTACCAAAAATGCATAGGGCTCTTCAACATGACAAAAGGCCACAGCACCACTCCGACAGCAATCAATGTGGAGCACATTGTTGCTCCAATTCCAAATCCATTGAGCACTTCTGAGATTGTCTTGGAGGCGAGAAGAGAAAACACAGCAGTTCCACCAAAAACGGTCAAATAGGTGCAGAAACTGGTGAAATGGCTGAAAAAGGTGAAATTGTGAAATTGGGTTGAAAACTTGTGAAACTCGTCAAATTTTATGTCGGAAATGGATCAGTCATCCCTGAAACCAGCCTAAAACTATCAATTTATGTCAAAAACAGTTCAAATACCATCCAAATCAGTTTGTCCCCCATGGCCTAGTTTTAAGACGGCCTTTGAAAATTTGTAGAAGTCTAGGCCACCGCACCAGTAAAATTTCTAGGCCACGTCCTCGGAAAAGCTAGGCCATCACTTAGAAATTGGCTCACCCCATCCAATCTCCCATTGCCTTCTGAGCCATCGCAGGGTATGGGTTCCGACAATGCTCACTATATTCGCTCCACCTGAATTAAAGGAATTAATGAATATGGAAGTTCACAAAACACGTCTTGAAAAAATCTGAAACAGTAACTGTTTTTTTTTCTGTTTAAAAATTTTTTTTCTTGTTTTTACTGTTTGTTGGGTTTTCTGTCAGTCAGGTTTCAGAACATATCACATCAATTTCAGTAAAACTTTTATTGGTCCTCACGACGTTGGATGCTTTTGAAACAGTAAAAAATATGTTTTCACGATTTTTTTTTACTATTTCATAATAAATGTTTCATGATGTTTTTTTCTAACTTGGCAGTCCATTCGATAACATAATTTTTATTGACTTTAAGATTACAAGAAGATTTGCGCCGCTTCGCGGCTCCAATCTTCTAGCTTCACACGTACCGGGTGAGTTCGCTTGGGAAAACATCTGTCTCAAAATGATGTCCTTGAGAAAATGAGAACTGATAAGGTGAAAAATAATAATTCAATTCCGATGGGTGTGTTGATTCCAACTGTGATAGTTCACGTTAGTTCGCAGTTCGTTTCCCGCCTTTTGTGAGCGCTGTCTAGGCACAGGGCTACAAAGAGCTACAAACGAAAAACGAAAAAAGACGGGCATCACAGCGGTAAAATTCTGCTCTGATACGTAAAACTTTGGAATAATTCGACCCAGTAGGAACGGCGCTAGCGACGGGCAAACACGTGCAAACACACAGACAGCGGTGATTGTTAATAGTAAAGATTTTTTTTTATTCTGAAAAGTATATGGATTTTCATGAGAAAGTTTATTTCCTGTTCCAAATTTTTCTCTCCGCTCTCTGTTTTTTAAAACGGTAATGTGTAATTACCAAACCCACCTCGTTTTCATGATAATCCAATTGTTCCCTAATAGAGTGGCAGTGTAGAAGGGTATCAGGCACATCACCACCAGGGTGATGATACCGACAATTGGACCTGAAAAATATGTAACATTGAATTTTTCACTGTTTCAAAAAAATTAATTTTTGGAAATTTGGGATTTCGGGTAATAATTTCGGTGATAAATTTGTGTTGTAAATTTGGGTAAGGTCAGTTTTTTTTTACTGTTACAAAAAATTTGGTCTTAGGAAACATCGGTTTTTGAGCATTATTGTTGACAGAACAGTATTAAGAATGATTTTTCACCCTTGACAGCTGTATATACCGAAAAATTTTTTTTACTGTTTTGAAAAAAGAACTGTTTTTGTCAAGTTGTTGACCTATTGTTTGTTCGATTGCGGAATAGTCAGGTGAAAAAATTTCAATCGAAAGTTTCGGTAGCTGTAAATACCAGTAATTTTTTCACTGTTTCAAAAAATTAATTTTTGGAAACTTTTGAAATTTTGATGATGATTTCACTTGAAAACACAAACTATTCAAAAGATTATTTTTCTGAAAATTCAAACTTCGAGTTTAGTACATGCCCGTAAATTTGCTTACTGTTTCAAAAAAAAAATTATTTTTCGTAACTTGGAATTTTGAGTGATATTGTTTCGAGTAACATTGTTTTCAAAAAAAAATCTGCAATAATTGTTGGTAGCATTATATAGCGATGAATATTTTCCGGTTTCAAAAAAATGAGTTTTTGGAAATTTCGGTGTCAATGTTAGTAGAGACTCAACAAAATTTTCAAAACAAAAAGTTTTTTATTTGGATTTAATGTTGCAGTATTTGGCAGTGAGTGTTGACAGCTCTCACCCTTTGTGATCGATCTGTCAACCTGTTCGTACGACAACTAAGAGTCTCGGAGCTTCACCCAGAATCTCTCTCTTAGTTCTGTACGAATATGTCACTAAATTATGTATATAATTTATTCTCTTACTTCACTTTTCCCTATTCTTCACTTTTTCCAACGAAATTCCGTTGGAATCGCTCAAAACGGTTCACTTTTACTCTTTCTCGCATTGCGCTACGAGAAAACCCCCGATTTGAATGCCCTCCTTTTCTGCGCCGCGTTTTCGTGGCGAGACCCGCGCTACGGTGCGCCCTCTCACTCGGCCTAAAAAGGCGACGAGCGTTCAGTCTGGTTTGACGCGCGGAGCGTGTGTGACGTATGTCACGCTCTCCGTTTTACACTCTTTTTACCCACTTTTTCGGGCACAGGTTTTATGCGGTTGCACGGTTTCCTCGCTTCGTTTTTAGAGGTTTTAATCCAGCTTTCCCACTTTTCCTGTTTGTCGTATTCTCCGCAATAAATAGGTTTTTACGCATTTTCTCTCTTTTTCTCGTTCACACCGCTTATCTTCTTTCCTCTCGCTACCGTCGTTGGCACATGGGATAAAGCAGTCCGTGGATCCCCCGGAAGTCCCACACGGGCTCCACAGTGAGTTTTAATACTGCTTCGAAAAAAACAATTATTTTGAAAAAGTTGAATTCCAAGTAATTTCAGCTCCCATTTCAGATAGCTGTATTTACCCAAACAATTTCTTACTGTTTCAAAAAATATATTTTAAAAAACTGGGAATTTTGGGTAATACGGTTGGAAATAATCTATATAAATTTAACAAAAAAAATCTTTGGGTAGCAGCATATACCAGTACACATTTTTCACTGTTTTAAAAATATATATTCTGAATATTTCGAATTTTTGGTAATACTCTGGTATGACAATTTTAGTTTTCAGGTAGGGGTATGCATCAGTACCTTTTTTGCTGTTTCAGTTTTTTATTGTTAACTCGTTTTCTAACTAATTTGATAACATAAACTTTTCAAGTCTAACTGAAAAATTGAAGGAAACTGTATATTCCAGTAAAATTGCTCACTGTTTCTAAAAAAAGTATTTTTGGATGTTTCGAATGTCCGGTGATAATTCCGCTGAGGGTTGCAGTATATGCCAGTAGCTTTTTTTTTACTTTTTCTAGTTTCATTATTTCTTTCCTGAAAAAAACTTTCCAACTCACCCAACGCCAACATCGCATTTGGTAATGCCACCAAACCGCTTCCAGCGGTTTCCCCAAATGTAAAAATTACGGCTATATACCAGGAATAGCCGTTTTCCATGGTGGTTTTTTTCTGAAAAACGGGAATTTCTTTAACAATAATGATTGTTTTTTTTTGGGCGGGAACAGAAAAAGAGAACTATCCAAAGTCTTGGAAAACTTGAGGAATGTTTGGTTGAAGCAGTAAAAGTTTATTTTTTGCAGACAAAATAGAAAAAAAAAACAAAGTTATAAAAAACTGTGGCTGAAGAAACAACTAATCCATTGGTTCATAAAATATCAGAAACTATTTTTTGGTGAAACAGTGAAAATTTTCTTCGAGGCCTAAAAAACTTGAAAAAATAAGATGATAGATAAAATCATTTGTGTTCGAATGATTAGGCCTCAGGGAAAATCATGGTTTTCAATGAGAATTATATTTCTGAAAAAAACTATATTATTTTTTTTTGAATTCAATCATTTGGAAACGATACTAGTGCTGTTACTAGTTCTAGAAACTATCAACAATTTTGAAACAGTTAATTTTTCTGTTTTTTTTTTCCGAATTCTAAAAATATACTTCGAACATATGAACATATATTGTAATCTCAGAGTTCCAAATTTCAATTTCTGAAATTTTTAGTGAAACAGTACAAACAAACTGGAAGAATACGAATAATATTGGAACTCCACTTAATTCTAAAACACTTAATTCTGTGGAAACATTGAAAAATTTTTTGAAAAATTTTCCAACGGAACAGTGAATTCATGAAAAAAAATTGAAGCAGAACGTTTTTAGAATTATTGAAAATTGTAACTTTTTGCGTCATTTTGAATTTATGGGACCGAAAGCTTCGTGGAAAAAATTGGGAGTTTATGCTTTCTACGGAAAACAGAAATTTTCTTGTTAAAAAAAAAAAAATTTACTCGTGGTATAGCATTTCTGGAACCAGCTAGTGAAGTCAGAAAGTTTTTTAGAAACAGTAAATTTTTTTTCCAAAAAATTTTGTGCTGAGAGAATTACCAGAATAAACACGAAGAAAAACAACTTTGACTAGCGAATCTCGGAAAAATTTTGCGGAATTTTCAGAAATTTTCAATCATCTCACCAAACGAAACTATTGTTTTCAAACCAAACCAAGAAAAAGTGAACTTTTTTTGGAACAGCATTTTTTTCAATGGTTATGCTGCACATAAAACAGTTTCACTATGTGAATGTAATTATTTTGATAGAATCCGATGAAAAAAAAATTGAAACAGTGAACTTTTCTCGAAATTTTCTCAAAAAATGAATGAACAATTTGGAATTTTTCCTGGCGCTGCTCAAAAGTAAGTAAAAGTTTTCAAGTAATTTTTTAGACTGTCGGTTTACGTAACAAACTTCTCAACTCAATTATTTTTCCAGAAAAAATTTGAAACAGTAAAAAAGTAACAGCAAAAACATTTTCGGAAAAAACTCTCAGAGTTTTGAACTTGATCTCAAAGTTTCTAAATTGAAACATTTAAAATTTACTATGAAACAGTGAAACATGGGAAAAATAATATTGGACACAGGAGAACGGAACTAATCTACAGACCAGGGAATTTTTTTTTTTAAATTTGTAAAACAGTAAAAATAGTTTTCCGCGCAGTTTTGAAAAAATGTTTCAATTTTACAAAGTTTTTTCAAGACTGAATCAAGAATTTCAAAGTGAAGTGTTTCGGGAACTTTTGATGGAAAGTTCGAAAAAATTATGTAGTTTTTTGAAACAGTATTTTTTTTTTCATTTTTTCAATTGAAAGGATTATTGGTAGTTCAAAGTTGGAAACATAGTTGGATTTTTCGTGAAACAGTAAAATTTCTGGAACTCAAACTTTCAAGTTTCGTAATTATTAGTGAAAAATTAAACATTATTGGAAAAGATTTAATAAATCAGAGACCGATTAAATGAATAAGTTTTTTTTTCTGAAATAATGTTCCTTGAAAAATTAGAAACAGTGAAAGTTATTTTTACACATCCTGTTCCTTCTACATTGGAAGCACCCGAAACTCTAAAAAATTTTCGAATAAAATTTTGAATACAACAGTAAAAAATAACATGTTTTTATGCTTTGATATCCCGAGAAAAAATGTTAAAATTATCTTGAAAAGACCCGAGGCAGCAATATCAACTCATTGAATTTCTTATTGAAAACATTTTCTGAAACAGTAATTTTTTTCGAAAAAAAAATGAGCTGAAGATACTGAATAAAAGAAAGATTTGCGTGAAATTGATGAAAAAATTCACAGAATGCTCTAAAGAAAGAAAGTGGAATCCAATAAAATTTTCCTGATGTTCAAGTTTACAAATCTTTCAGTGAAACAGTAAGAAAGTAAATAATTATTTAAGGAGTTGGGATGAAAAAAGGAAAAAATCTCTTTCACAATTTTTGAAACAGTGAAAAATGAGTCCTTATAAAGGTATAGTGCGCAGCCAAACTAACTGTTTAAAGGCACATGGGGTTGGTCCCGTGACGAAATATTGCCACCACCCCTGCTAGAGTAGCGGTTCGTGGCAAGACCTTGCCGCGAAAATTCATGCGCCTTTATAAAAGTTTGGATGCATACTGTACTTTCATAATAAACTCAGATTAGTCAAAGTGTCACTCAGAATAATTACTCAAAATTCAGGAATATGTTATTAAAACTTTGGATGGAACAGTAAAAATTTCGCAATCTAGGGTTTCGGTTTGGGAGAAAATCCTGGATTTTCTGGTAACTTATTAGAATTGAGACAGTATCAAAGTTACAATTAATAGGAATGTATTAATCATGACGGAACCAGAAAAATTTTAAAACAGTGAATCTTTTTGTTAGAATACTCTATGTAATGATTTTATGAATGAATATTTTTATGAGATATCAAAAAGTTGAATCAATTTTTCTTCTCGGTTTTAGTGGAACAGTAAAAAATCTGGATGATTGCCGACAGTGAGCTTTTTAAGACTCAAAACAGCAGAACTGAAATTCAAGATTGGGAAACAGCTTTTCAAAAAAAAATTCCGTCCCCTCCCCCAAGGGGCCGAGGGTGCGGGACAGATAATAAAAACCGTAAAAGATGAATCAATTTACATTTTTCTAGGAATTGTGCTACTAAAAAGTTTGAAACATGAAAAAAAAATGTTGGGCTGTGAAAATTAGTTCGAAAACATTTTTCAGTTTTTAAAATTAATCTCAAACCACCCTCAAATTATTGATGTCTTTTCAACTTGGGCAAAAAAAATTTAAGATGAAACCGTAATTTTTTGAGATTTTTTGATTGAAAATTTTTTCCGATGTCTAAACTTTTCAGAATTGGTCAATCAGATAAAAGAGATAACTGAAACCGCTTGTCTATGAGAATCAGCAGATAGTTTTTTGAAACAGTAAAAATTTTTCATTTTTCGATTGTAACGAAAAAAAGTGGGGTATTTCATAATGAAATAAAACTATCTGAGATAAAATTTGAATCAGTATTTTCCAAATGAAAAAAAATTTTGGGAACACAGAATTCTGAATTCAAATTATCCCAATTTTTCAGTGAAACATGGAAAAAAATTTTAAAGAAAAAAAAAACATTCAAAGTTGAGAGTTTCACACTTTAGAGATTTCCTGTAAAACAGCATAAGAATTGAAACCTGAAATCAATTTTGGGGATTTTTTGAATGGGTTGGTTATCAAACAACTTCTCACAAAAAGTGCCTTTAAACGATATCCTTGTAATACTTTTACAGGCTCGATGAAATTTTCAAAGGAATTTTTGAAACAGTGAAGTTTCAGAAAAAGTTTCAACTGAGTAATTTTTTTTCTCGATTTTCTGGGAACAACGCACTGAAAAAGTATTGAACTGGAAAATTTGAGAACTAAAACAATTTTACAGATGCGAAAGAGATTCAATGAACTTTTTGGAAAAGTAAAAAACTACATTTGCTCAAAATTGAAAAAAAAATGTTCCGGTGACAGAACCGAAATAGAAAAAACCAAACGTTTTGAAACACTAAGCCAAAAATTTTAATACAATATAATTGCCAGATGAAACAATAAATCAAGTAAAAAAGTTTTCAGAGTTTTTTCTGGAACAGAAAAAATATCGAAAGGACAAATAATAGAACGTATGCCATATATGGCTGTCGGAACCAAAATAATTTTGAAACTGTGAAATTTTGTGATAGTGTACATATCTGTTTTGGCGATTTTTTGCTATTATTCGATTCAAGTAAAAATTCATTCAGTATTTTTTCGAAACAGTGAAAAGTTTTCAGATAAAGTTTACAACTGTTAGAACAAAGTTTAATAGTTTTCAAAAGTTGATGAAAATATTGACACTTCGAAAAATGATGTTTCGCAAGTAGCTTTTTTAAAGCTGTTCTGAGCCTATGTGCAAATTTTTTAAAAACACTTTCTGCAAAACGTCACCAAGCACTCAAGAATCAAAAGAGTCCGTTTTCAAATTTTATGAAACAGTGACTTTTGGAAAGATGGAAAAAAATTATTTGCTGGTTTGAAAAACGGAACGCTTGATTATTTCAACAAAAAATATCCGAAAAAAGATTTTTAAAATTTTTTAAAAATTTAGTATAGAAGGAATAATCCAAATTACTGGAAACACAAAATTTGGAATTTTTGGTGAAACAGGGAATTTTTCATAAAGGTTGCTAATCTGTTTGGGCAATAGAAATTATTTCAATAGCGACTTTGGGAAATCGAATTAACAATATTCAGGAGTTTACAGGATCAACCATGTATAACAAGTCAAACTTCATGGAACTTTCTCATGAAACAGTTTTTTTTTCAAAAGTTCAGGTCAATTAAGCGCAGTGAAACAACTACGAAGAGTAAAACAACTATGAAAACGTTGACATAAATTATTCTGATGAAACAGTAAAAAATTATATTTGAAAATTTTAGAAAATAAGTTCACACTACCAGTCTTAGTTATTCATCAAAAATGATGGAAAGAAACTGGATCAGTAGATTTCTTGTGAAAACGGAAAACGGAATTCGAAATTCTGAATTTTAAAGTTCAAAAATATGGAACTTTTTGAAATTAGAAAAGGAAACATGAGAAGTTTTGGAAAGTTCACGATTACTGGATTTCAAGAACCAATTATTATTCTTCATTTTTCGAGAAACAATGAAAAAAATTCTGACATGATTAGAAGGAAGGAAAACAACCTGGGGACTGAGTAGTGTGTCTAAAAGAAACGGAACCAAAAAAATTTGAAGCAGCGAAAAAAAATTTTCCGAAGAAACTGGAGTTCTAGAAAACGCTTCGACTGCGAGTGTTGATGTTTTTTTCTACTCATTTCCAACTGGTTAAAATTGAGTTAATGCAGGGTGACTGTGTGACCAGAAAAGTTTGAAACAGTAAAAGAAATAGTGAATTACAAATACAGAAAAATAAAGAATCAGAATCACAGAAAACAAATTCGGCTGAACTGAATATTCGAATGAAACAGTAAAAAATTTGGAGAAAGAG